>JAWWNI010001044.1:547500-690000 GCA_034642065.1 Darevskia nairensis
CCCTAAGGAGTCTCAAAGCGGCTAACATTCTCCTTTCCCTTCCTCCCCCACAACAAACACTCTGTGAGGTGAGTGGGGCTGAGAGACTTCAGAGAAGTGCGACTAGCCCAAGGTCACCCAGCAGCTGCATGTGGAGGAGCGGAGACGCGAACCCGGTTCCCCAGATTACGAGTCTACCGCTCTTAACCACTACACCACACTGGCCTTGGGAGTGTATCCCTCCCAGCCCCCCAGCCGGGGGGAACTGGGGCTCATCAGGGTAACTGGGATATGGGAGTGCTCTGCGAGATGTAAGTGTAGCAGGCAGCCCAACCCATATCCCCGCATGCAGGGTTGTTCACTGATGACCTTTCAGTGTCTGGCCAGTGACACCCATATATATAACCCCTTTAAGTGGGGCACCCTGGAACATAGCTGTCAACCCTCCCTTTTTTTGGCGGGAAACTCCCTTATTCCAATGCCGTTTCCCGCTGCTATCCCGGATTGTTGATATCCCTTAAATTTTCCGGATTTCAAAGGAAGCAGCTCCTCTCCCTCCCTGCCGGCCAGGGAGGCTCCTCAGCTGCGTTGCTTGGCTGCCAATAAGGAGTCTGAGACCGACTGGGGGCGGAGCTTGCATGCCTTGTGCAGCCAGACCCTCACGCCCAAGCAGACAGACAGCCTGCCTGCCGTCTATGCGCTCGATCTTTCGCTCACCCGTTCGCGCACAGCCTCTGGAGCGCAGGGTGGCGAGGCTTCTTGGTGCCATTGCACCGCCCTCACGGCATCCCTTATTTTCAAATCCGAAAGTTGACAGCTATGCCCTGGAATTGCCGCCACAGGGGGGTGAGTAACCACTTCACACACACACACACACACACACACACACACACACACACACACACACCCATATAGGGAAGAAAAGACTAAAGGATTCCACCCAAGGCCATAACCGCCAAAGTTGTGACGAATTGCTACGGGGAAGACAAAAACTGCCAATGCAGGAAAATTTCTTCCCGGTCCTTCAACAGCAACCAGTCAAAGACCGTAGCAGCGCCCGCTAAACAGGAAGAAAAAGTTAACCTGCAAACAAGAAACATTAAACAAAGGGAGGGTGAATCTCCAGAGCCGACTGCCTGGCTATTGTCGGCTCCACCCCCTATTTATAAATGGGGCCGGCCCCACCTCCCAGCAAGAAACTTGATTACTGAGGCTGGGCATGAACCTCCAAAAATTAACACTGAGAGGCAAGCCAGCCCCTGTTTGCCAGGAAGCTCCCTGGGAACTGTAGCACCGCGCGCGATCCCACAAAGGGCAGCCACAATGTAAGGTGCGATTGCTCATTGTCTGAACAATTGCAGCTGTGTTTGGAACAGTTAATAATAATAATAATAATAATAATAATAATAATTTATTATTTATACCCCGCCCATCTGGCTGGGTTTCCCCAGCCACTCTGGGCAGCTTCCAACAGAACATTAAAATACAATAATCTATTAAACATTAAAAGCCTCCCTAAACAGGGCTGCCTTCAGATGTCTTCTAAAGGTCTGGTAGTTGTTGTTCTCTGACATCTGAAGGGAGGGCGTTCCACAGGGAGGGTGCCACTACCGAGAAGGCCCTCTGCCTGGTTCCCTGTAATATTCCCTATGTATTGATACCGGTAGTGGCTGTTATGATCCAGACAGATAAAACTTCACGTACGTTTCTTGCAAGAATGCATATGCTGTAAGTTTTTTTCGGCATAGCATTTACTGAGGCCCCCGTATCAATGAAAATCTCTGTTGTTCATGTATGAGAATTTTACACTGTGGTAAAACAGCTCACGCTGGTGTATTGGGGATATGGCCAATGCGTGTGGGCCACTGAGGTCGTCAGTGGTTGAGAGATCAGCTCCCTCTGAAAACGATTCAGCATTAGGATCAATTGCAATAGGATCAGGATCAATTGCATTAACAGCTTTCTGTGTCTTTGGATTCCTGTCGTGGATGGCCTGAGAAATTGTTCTTTGTGATCTGTAGACTGCAGCAAAACAGTTCCACTTGCTACATTTGCCACAGACACTTGTTTTGGCTGGGCAAGTGTGCTCATGAGAATATTGTCACACAGGTTTCCATGCCCTCGATCTCTGCCAACTACTAGCAGGATTCCAGGGGGCACCAGGCACTCACCTAGGGTTTTGTTTCCATTGGGAAAACTGAAGCAAAGCGGTAGCTAGTGTCTTTAAAAAATATTGCTGTGCACATATTTACACCTGGTGCCTTCAGTGTTTGTTATGTACTGAGCTTGGATCCTAGTACAACAGATAGGTAGGATCCTAGAAGGCAGCAACCTGATTGGTCTGCAGGAGCCAGCCAATCCAGCTCCAGGAGGAAGTGAATCAGCAACCTGATTGGCCTGCAGGAACAGTCCAATCAGGCTCCAGGAGGGGAGTTGAATCAGCCAATCACACGGGACCCATTGTGTAAATAATGTATATATAGCCAGAGGTTTGGTGGGGAAAGAACTCACTCACTGTTTACCGTGAACTGAAATAAAGAGCATGAAAACAACACTCAACTCTGAGTACAAAGGAGATGGTGTTGGATTTTTGGAGGAAGAGAGGAGAACTAGCCCCGCTGTACATCGGGGAGGGCTGTGTGGAGAGAGTCTCTTCCTTTAAATTCCTTGGAGTTTATCTCAGTGAAGACCTTACTTGGAAAATCAATACAACCCAGGTGGTTAAGAAAGCCCAACAGAGACTCCACTTCCTCAGAGTAGTGAGAAAGAACAATGTCAACCAACATTTGATGATCTCCTTCTACCGGTCCACAACAGAAAGTGTCCTTTCATACTGCATCACGGTGTGGTACGCCGGTTTGACAGCCACGGATAGGAAGTGCCTACAAAAGGTGATGAATACAGCACAAGATATTATGGGCTGTCCCGTGAATCCGCTGGATGACATCGCCGAAGACTGTTGCCTCAGGAGAGTGAGGAAAATCCTCAGGAATGATTCACATCCTGGCCGGCACTTTCTTGATCTCCTGCCCTCGGCCAGAAGACATAGAAGCATGATTAGTCGCACCAACGGGGTAAAGAACAGCTTCTACCCATGGGCTACTGAATGAAAAGATAACAACAGGGCAACTGACTTTCGGCTTAGGTGGGTGTGCGTCAGTAAACGAGGGGAATTAAGACTAAGAGAGCTGAGTAGGGGGTGCTCGTGTAATCTCACTGTATACAAGTTGTACAAGTGACAATAAAGTATTTCAATTTCAATTTCTTTTTTTTCTTTTTTTAATTATTAATAAACTTTATTACTTTTTCATTCACAATAAACAATATCAAACAATACCTAACACATAACAAAACAAACCACCACAAACTACACACAAAGATCATACAATTATTCCTAAATGAAAAGAAAAAACAAGACAAAAATCAAATAAACTTAATTAAATATAGTTAGCTACTTCCCTGATCCATCTCTCCTTTGATTCACAATATTGATGTTCTATTGATCTACTTTAACTCTGACACCTCTTAATCTATCACAATTCTATAACATTCCAATCTTATTCGTTGTTATATCACTATAAATTATTTGTAATTGTAAAACAGGAGTTAATCCAAAACGTGCACCGTGGTCATGTCACACCTCTTTTTTAAATAGCATAAGAAACTGTTCCTCTCTTCAATGAATTTGCTTCTCGGATTGTCCTTTAAATTTTCTGATAGATAGGCTAGCTCAATATATTCTTTAGTTTTAAGTAGCCATTATTTCTTACTCGGAAGATTGGCACATTTCCAATATGAAGCCACCGAAATCCTTGCTGCAGCGGAAGTGTATAGAAAGAAGGTCTTAAATATGGGATGTATAACACTGGTGCAGTCAATCACAACATTCCTAGAATGTACACAAGGGCCTCAGTCCTCCAGCTAGAGTTTCCTGTGCCTGGACTGAGACCACTCCCTCTGTGTGACCAGAGGTGGGAGTGGCCTTACCTGCAGTTATTCAAAGTACACAGGTCGGGTGCCATTCTCCCTCTCTTCTCCATTGGAACTTCGAAGATGCAACATCTCAAGAGAAGATGCACTCTTGGCTTCCAGCCAAGAGGGCCCATATGGAGCCTTCTCCCTTAAGGAGAGTCTCCACATGCATATACATTTAATCTAAGCTAGCCTGCCTTCTGAGACTTGTAGAAGCTTGGAATGTCTGTGAGTAAAACCTTTTTACTTTTAAAAAGCATTGTGTCGTGTATTTACTTTTAAGAGGGAATCAGGGGAAATATATGCCAGGATCTGCCTTGTTCTAGAAGTTCATAAGAACTTAATCACCACGTTTTGCTGCGCTTTATTGGGGATGAGAAACTCTGCTAGTTTGGAGCTTGTTAGCACAAGCTGGGATAGGAAATATTAAACAATATTCCCTCATCCACATTCTCACTCATCTCCCACATTAAATTTATTAGGTATATCCGGCATTACAATTCCTAATAGGTAAGTTTCAGGGGATTTCGAAAATTTGGTTGCTAAAATAACTTCCAATTCTGTGCGGATCTCATTCCGAAAAGCTTTAATTTTATCACATTTCCACCATATTTCAATTTCAATTTCAATTTCAATTATTTCAATGTTACATCCCAATTGCCCCCCTCAAAGCTTCATTAAACTTGGGTTCAAAGCAGCATGGCTCTGGGACTCTCAGTGAGAGCGCCTTTGTTCTTCTTCTCCTTCCCAGAACACCTTTAGATTTCAAAAAGGACAAAATTCCTGTGACATCATGCCCCACCCCCCGTCACCTTGACAACCCGCCAGTTCTCCTATCTCTGTCCATTGGGGGGGGCAGTTCTTCAGGATTGCCAGTGGTTCTTATTTTATTTATATATATATATATATATATATATATATAGGGTTTTAAACAAAAAAAGACAAAGAAACTTAACATCAAACATAATACATAGTACAAAAAACACAATACAAAATTCAAAAACACAAACATACACCATAATTTCCCTTTCATTATATCTAATCATATTGGGGTGACTTCCTCACGTCTCCCCTACTGCGTTTCATTGTAAATCATCTTTAGTAATTTCTTACCATCTTCAAATATAATTTATTATTATCACTTATATCCTTTTCTTATAATAGTCTTAACCTAAAATCATATATCCATATTACTTAAACCTATTTTTCTACTCTGTAAGCTGTCATTTCTTCCAACTTTTTTCATTCTTTAAATCTTACAATAGTTCTTTAAATATAGTCTAAATTTTTTCCAGTCTTTTTCCACCGTCTCCTCCCTCTGGTCGCGGAGTTTTCCTGTCAGTTCGGCGGGTTCCATATAGTTCCATCATTTTCATCTGCCATTCTTCTATCGTTGGTAAATCCTGTGTCTTCCAGCAGGATTGCCAGTGGTTCTTAACGGCTCAACACTCGGTTCCCCCTGGTTCCTTAATGGCTCTGCACTTAGCTAGCCTGCCTAAGCTAACCCAGGGATTAGTTCTGCAGCTTGTATTTCCCCCTCATATCCCAAATATTATCTTATGTTTCCGAGCACAATTCAAAGTGTTGGTGCTGACCTTTAAAGCCCTAAACGGCCTCGGTCCTGTATACCTGAAGGAGCGTCTCCACCCCCACCGTTCAGCCCGGACACTGAGGTCCAGCGCCGAGGGCCTTCTGGCAGTTCCCTCATTGTGAGAAGCCAAGTTACACGGAACCAGGCGGAGGGCCTTCTTGGTAGTGGCACCCGCCCTGTGGAACGCCCTCCCAAGAGAAAAACAACTACCAGACTTTTAGAAGACACCTGAAGGCAGCCGTGTTTAGGGAGGCTTTTAATGTTTAATAGATTATTGTATTTTAATATTCTGTTGGAAGCTGCCCAGAGTGGCTGGGGAAGCCCAGCCAGATGGGCGGGGTATAAATAACAAATTATTATTATTATTATTATTATTATTATTATTATTATTATTGCTACCATTTATTCATTTCTAAAATTCACTAATAATAATAATAATAATTTTTTATTTGTACCCCACCCATCTGACTGGGTCCCCCCAGCCACTCTGGGCGGCCTCCAACAGATATTAAAATACATCAAAATATCACAGGTTTAAAACTTCCTTAAAGAGGGCTGCCTTGAGGTATTTTCTGAATGTAGGATAGTTGTTTATCACTTTAACCTCTGCTGGGAGGGCGTTCCACAGGGCGGGTGCCACTACCGAGAAGGCCCTCTGCCTGGTTCCCTGTAGCTTTGCTTCTCACAGTGAGGGAACCGCCAGAAGGCCCTCGGCGCTGGATCTCAGTGTCCAGGCTGAACGGTGGGGGTGGAGGCGCTCCTTCGGCTAAAGAGGACTGAGGCCATTTAGGGCTTTAAAGGCCAGCACCAACACTTTGAATTGTGCTCGGAAACGTACTGGGAGCCAATGTAGCTCTCTCAGGACCGGTGTTATGTGGTCCTGGCAGCCACTCCCAGTCACCAGTCTAGCTGCCGCATTCTGGATTAGTTGTAGTTTCCGGGTCACCTTCAAAGGTAGCCCCACGTAGAGCGCATTGCAGTAATCCAAGCGAGAGATAACCAGAGCATGCACCACTCTGGCGAGACAGTCCGCGGGCAGGGAGGGTCTCAGCCTGCGTACCAGATGGAGCTGGTAGACAGCCGCCCTGGACACAGAATTAACCTGCGCCTCCATGGACAGCTGTGAGTCCAAAATGACTCCCAGGCTACGCACCTGGTCCTTCAGGGGCATAGTTACCCCATTCAGGACCAGGGAGTCCCCCACACCCGCCCTCCCCGTCCCCCAAAAACAGTACTTCTGTCTTGTCAGGATTCAACCTCAATCTGTTAGCCGCCATCCATCCTCCAACCGCCTCCAGACTCTGGTACCCTAGATCTATGACAGTAGTCTCCTTCTCCTTTCCAGTAGTAGCATGAAGAATCCTGATATTGTTTTTAAATTACTGGTGTCTGCAGCTTGAACCTGAGCTCTCCCTACCCCAGACTTAATCATAATTGATTAAGCAGCAGTGCAGGCCTCTATTTATTGAGCCATCTTATAGTGTGAGAAGAGCCCAGGCATTCAGGGAGTGGCAGATCTGAACCCCTCAAAATTACCCTCCCGTGGTATGAGCAAAGATATCCTTTGAAATATCCGAACTCACAGCTCCCTGTCAGTATTGCTGAATTCCCAGGAAGCAGCTAGGTTTTCTCAAATGTGCATGAAACTCATCCATGCATTCTCCCTGCTTCTGCCTTGCCTAGTGGAACTTATGCGCTTCAAAATCAATGTTTTTCTTTCAAGAAAAGTACTTTGTCAGGGCCTCCTTTGCTTTCATGCCATCATCGTCCCCTCCTGCATATGGAAGGGTGATGAAGATGTCAGGTGCTTGTTCTCCGGCATAGAGCAGAAAGAGAGCACACTTTCTAGCACTGCAGTCTATTTCCATGGCACAGAAACCATTTCCTGTCTCTGTCGCCGTTTATCCATGTGGGGCCCTCAAGTTGTATGGGAATCATGAGCATCAAATGAGGGAGAGGCGCATAGCTGTCGACTTTCGGATTTGAAAATAAGGGATTTTTTCAAACTTTCAGATTTGAAAATAAGGGATGCCGCTAGGGCGGTGCAATGGCACCAAGTAGCCTCGCCACCCTGCGCTCCAGAGGCTGCCTGCGAACGGGTGAGCGAAAGAGCGAGCGCGTAGACGGCAGGCAGGCTGTCTGTCTGGTTGGGCGTGAGGGTCTGGCTGCACAAGGCATGCAAGCTCCGCCCCCAGTCGGTCTCAGACTCCTTATTGGCAGCTGAGCAACGCAGCTGAGGAGCCTCCCTGGCCGGCAGGGAGGGAGAGGAGCTGCTTCCTTTGAAATCCGGGAAATTTAAGGGATATCAACAATCCGGAATAGCAGCGGGAAACGGCATTGGAATACGGGAGTTTCCCGCAAAAAAAGGGAGGGCTGACAGCTATGGAAAGTCGGGGACAGCAGCCCTAGCAGGTCTAGTTCCCTATTACCAGTCTTATACAAAACAGGAAGAGGAGATAAGAAAACTCACATGCTTACTAACTACAGTAAGCAGCAGGTATGAGGGCTTTGCAGGTGAAGCAGGTCTCTGCCAGAAGATCACGTAGTGCTCTGTGTGAGTTCTTAAATATCTGGTCACCATTGCAAGATGGTCCACGATAAAAAGTGTTCTTTCACACTGTATCACGGTGTGGTACGCTGGTTTGACAGCCATGGACAGATACCGGTAGTCCCTACAGAGGGTGGTGAAGACAGCACAAGACATCATGGGCTGCCCCCTGAGTCCGCTAGATGTTATCGCAGAAGACCGTTGCCTCAGAAGAGCGAGGAACATTCTCAGGGATGACTCACACCCTGGCCAGCACGTTTTTAATCTCATGCCCTCGGGCAGGAGATATAGTAGCATGATAAGCCGAACCAACAGGTTAAAGAACAGTTTCTACCCGTGGGCCGTGAGGCTGCTGAATGGAAGACAGCAACATTGCAGCTGACGTTCGGGGTCGGCTGAGAGATTGGGGGGAAGGGGGGCTTGTTTAATCTCACTGTAAACATGTGGTAAAGGTAAAGGGACCCCTGACCATTAGGTCCAGTCATGTCCGACTCAGGTTGCGGCGCTCATCTCGTTTTATTGGCCGAGAGCCGGCGTACAGCTTCCAGGTCATGTGGCCAGCATGACTAAGCCGCTTGAGCAGCGCACGGAAACGCCGTTTACCTTCCCGCCAGAGCGGTTCCTATTGATCTACTTGCACTTTGACGTGCTTTCGAACTGCTAGGTGGGCAGAAGCAGGGACTGAACAATGGGAGCTCACCCCGTCGCAGGGATTTGAACCGCCGACCTCATGATCAGCAAGCCCTAGGCTCTGTGGTTTAACCCACGTGCAGTGACAATAAGGTATTTCTATTTCTATTCTATTTCTATTTCTATTTCTAGATCCAGACCTGATGTTTCCACTTCGTGCCAACCGTACCATGGTTTCCATGGCTGGCTGTTGAGTCCAGCAAAAGCCTTGGGGGGAATATTGCACCCCTTTGAGTTTGCATGAAACCGTCATTAGCTGAGCAATGCTAGACATGCAAAAATGTATTAACTCTGTATAGCATTAGCCTTCTTGGCAAGCCCCACAGGAACACTGTTGGGAAGGTAGCAGCAATTACGGCTGAGATGCTTGTTGTCTGTGTTGCTGAAAATTGCCTGTGCTTTCTTTGCTTGTACAACTGGGGTCATGCCCGGTGCTTATGTTCTGGGGGTACGCAGAGGTACGCATACCCCTAAACATTTTGTGAATCTTTGTACTTTTGTCCATTTACTGTATTTATTTTCCCCGATTTGAACTATTAAATGGTGGTTTTCTTGAGTCAAAATGAGAGTACCCCTAAACATTTTTTTAGAAAAAAAAAAGCACTGGTCATGTCTAATGGTGCTGCCTACTTGGTGGCAATTAATAATAATAATAATAATAATAATAATAATAATAATAATAAATTTATTGTTATTTCCCCAGCCACTCTGAGCAGCTCCCAACAAAATATTAAAAATACAATAAATCATCAAACATTAAAAACTTCCCGAAACAGGGCTGCCGTCAAATGTTTTCTAAAAGTCAGATGCAGTGGTACCTTGGTTTACTAACTTAATCCATTCCGGAAGTCCGTTCTTAAACCAAAGCGTTCTTAAACCAAGGCGTGCTTTCTCATAGCAGCGGGGGACTCAATTTACAAATGGAACACACTCAACAGGAAGCGAAACATGTTCTTATTCCAAGGCAAAGTTCACAAACCAAAACACCTACTTCTGGGCTTGCAGCGTTCTTAATCCAAGTTGTTCACAAACTAAGCTGTTCTTAAACCAAGGTACCACTGTAGTTGTTTATTTCCTTGACATCTGGTGGGAGGGCGTTCCACAGGGCGGGTGCCACTACCGAGAAGCCAGATACCAATAATACTCTTCACTTTGTTATTTTAACCCGTGTGCAACAGTACTCATCCAACATCCTTATTTTACAGTTTTGTTTCTCTTCCTTTAATTTTTGTAGGTTGTTATAATTGTTCTCTCTGTGTTGTATACATTACAAAAGGAAATAACCAAGTAAATAAAATTAACCAAAAGAAATCAATCCAACGGGAGTTCCCCCTATTAATAAGTGAAAGATAGGGGAGGGCTGAAATAAGCTCTAATAGGAGAGGAGAGACGTCACAAAGGTTTTGGAAATATGTGAGGGTTTTGCCAATGGTCAGGGACCCCTGACCATTAGGTCCAGTCGTGTCTGACTCTGTGGTTGCGGCGCTCATCTCGCTTTATTGGCCGAGAGCCGGCGTACAGCTTCCGGGTCATGTGGCCAGCATGACTAAGCCGCTTCTGGCGAACCAGAGCAGCGCACGGAAACGCCGTTTACCTTCCCGCCAGAGCGGTTCCTATTTATCTACTTGCACTTTGACGTGCTTTCGAACTGCTAGGTGGGCAGGAGCTGGGACCGAGCAACGGGAGCTCACCCCGTTGCAGGGATTCGAACAGCTGACCTTCTGATCAGCAAACCCTAGGGTCTTGCCAATCTTGTCTCTGAAGAACTTAAATCAACGGAGTCTGCCTAGTTCTCCACCCCCACCCCTTCACCTGCAACGCAGGTGGGAACTAATCCTGAACTATCATATAGGTCATTGTTCCCCAACCTTGGGCCTCCAGCTGTTTTCGGACTACAATTCCCATCATCCCTGACCATTGGTCTTGCTAGTGAGGGATAATGGGAGTTGTAGTCCAAAAACAGCTGGAGGCCCAAGGTTGGGGAACACTGATATAGGTCACATGTGACTCTTGTTAGAATTGCCCTGCAATTGACCTTTCCCCCAGTAATCTTACTTTAAATTTCTCATCAAACAACATAGGTAAAGGTAAAGGGACCCCTGACCGTTAGGTCCAGTCGCGGATGACTCTGGGGTTGCGGCGCTCATCTCACTTTATTGGCCGAGGGAGCCGGCGTACAGCTTCCAGGTCATGGGCCAGCATGACTAAGCCGCTTCAGGCAAACCAGAGCAGCGCACGGAAACACCGTTGACCTTCCCACCGGAGCGGTACCTATTTATCTACTTGCACTTTGACGTGCTTTCAAACTGCTAGGTTGGCAGGAGCTGGGACTGAGCAACGGGAGCTCACCCAGTCACGGGGATTCGAACCGCCGACCTTCTGATCAGCAAGCCCTAGGCTCAGTGGTTTAGAGCACAGCGCCACCCACGTCCCTATCAAGCAACATAATCATTAATAATTTTAATCTCAACAATATCCAAATAAAGAAAATTATTATTATTATTATTATTATTATTATTATTATTTTTATTATTATCTAAACCCAGAACAGATGTTTGACAAGACAAAGTACACATGCAACTCTTAGGCATTGAGGGGGACTTCCAGAATCCTAAAATCATCATATTAACTGATCAAATACTATTTCAAAATGATGAAATAGGGTCAGAGACAATACTTGAAAAAACTGAAAAATCCCTGAGCCAATATATACGACAGGTATCTATTGCTGTCATCAGTTTGACCTTTGACCATATCTGGCTGTTCATCTAACAGGACTTTAAAAGGTGTGTTATGTTGCAAGTTTTTAAAATGACCGTAAATTCTGAGTTCCATGTAGCTTTAAAAAGACACACACAATCTGTGCGTGAGTTGGAGAGGAAACAACACAAATGTCATTTAATTTACATGACAAAGTGCTGCCATTATTTCAGTATGACAGAATGCCACTAAGGGCAATTTCTGAAAATTATTTAAACAATGTAATGAGCTAAATGTCAGCATTAGCTAATTATGTTTATGCTAATTGTTAATTAGTTCTATAATGGAGACAGTCTTAATTCACAATAGTTCCATGTGTATATATGCAGGAAAAGAATGTGTGCGGAGTGGGAGGGAGGAGGGAGGGCTGCTGCTAGAAAAAAATGTTGAAAGTAATTTAATTCCTTGTAATCTTAAGTGCTTCATTTTAGGCATTAACATGAAAGTTCTCTCTGTACTTCAGGGGGGAATGTGGTCCTCTAACAATGTAAGCATTTCTTTTTATGTTACCCATTCTTTGTCAGAATTATAAGACTCCTTTTTATTATTATGTTTGGTAATTATGCTTGATTTGCAAAGCAAATTTGTGTGTGTATATATATATAAAGGTAAAGGTAAAGGGACCCCTGACCGTTAGGTCCAGTCGCGGATGACTCTGGGGTTGCGGCGCTCATCTCGCTTTATTGGCCGAGAGCCAGCGTACAGCTTCCGGGTCATGAGGCCAGCATGACTAAGCCGCTCCTGGTGAACCAGAGCAGTGCACCGAAATGCCATTTACCTTCCCGCCGGAATGGTACCTATTTATCTACTTGCACTTTGACGTGCTTTCGAACTGCTAGGTTGGCAGGAGCAGGGACCAAGCAATGGGAGCTCACCCCGTCACGGGGATTCGAACCGCCGACCTTCTGATTGGCAAGCCCTTGGCTCTGTGGTTTAGACCACAGCGCCACCCGCATCCATAGATAGATATAGATATAGATATAGATATAGATATAGATAGTTTAGGGAGGCTTTTAATGTTTAATAGATTATTGTATTTTAATGTTCTGTTGAAAGCCGCCAAGAGTGGGCAGAATATTAATAATAAATTGTTATTATTATTATTATTATTATTATTATTATTATTAATAATAATAATATTGTATTTTTCCATCTATAAGACGCCCCCATGTATGTATAAGACGCCCCCTAATTTTTGACATTATTTTTCAGGGGGGGAAACCTAGTCTTACACATGGAAAAATATGGTATATATTCCAGGTGGAAAGGTAGGATCCTGGCAACATTACTGCATCAAAGATTGCTAATACTCCAGATAAGAGAATATGGATGGTATATATGACAGGAAATGGAAATTTATTCGTTTTGCTTGCAGTACACAAGCAGACAACCCTCACTTGCAGATATCTGTGTCTTCACAAGCTAATGTTGTTCCTCAATCCAATTCTTGACCTGAAGGACTTCAGTATTCGTGGTGAGGTCCCACAAACAGGAACAGCCAGCATGATAGCCATGGGGAGTTCAGTGTTATCATTTCCCCTTAACTTTATTTTTCATTTTCTGAAAATAAATATTACAAACAATCCCCATATGTTGTTGTTTAGTCATGTCCGACTCTTCGTGACCCCATGGACCAGAGCACGCCAGGCACTCCTGTCTTCCACTGCCTCCCGCAGTTTGGTCAGACTCACGTTGGTAGCTTCGAGAACACTGTCCCACCATCTCGTCCTCTGTCGTCCCCTTCTCCTTGTGCCCTCCATCTTCCCCAACATCAGGGTCTTTTCCAGGGAGTCTTCTCTTATCATGAGGTGGCCAAAGTATTGGAGCCTCAGCTTCAGGATCTGTCCTTCCAGTGAGCACTCAGGGCTGATTTCCTTCAGAATGGATCGGTTTGATCTTCTTGCAGTCCATGGGACTCTCAAGAGTCTCCCCCAGTACCATAATTCAAAAGCATCAATTCTTCGAACATACCATAAATATACAATGTAAATAAAACAGGTTTGTAGCTTGACCACAATGCATGGAGCAGTTTTTTGGTATTTGCACTGGAATGGTATGGGAATATTATTCAACCATTTCCTTGTGATTGTCAGATCATTCAAACAAACTGTAGCCCCCCTATTAAGCTCTGCCTGGCTGGAGGACCAGTTTGGTAGCCTACCTCTGCTCCAGCTGGTGGACGTATGAAGAATGGATCGAGTGTGAAAATGGGGTGAAGAAGGTAATGGGAATACAAAGGGGACTGCACACCAGGAGTGGGGCTTAAGAATTAAAGCTTGGTAGACGTTTCCGTGTGCTGCTCTGGTTTGCCAGAAGCGACTTATTCATGCTGGCCACATGCCCAGAAGCTGTCTTCGGACAAACGCCGGCTCCCTTGGCCTATAGAGCAAGATGAGCGTCACAACCCCAGAGTCGTCCACAACTGGACCTAACGGTCAAGGGTACCTTTAAAGGTAAAGGGACCCCTGACCATTAGGTCCAGTCATGTCCGAATCTGGGGTTGCGGCGCTCATCTCGCTTTATTGGCCGAGAGCTGGCGTACAGCTTCTGGGTCATGTGGCCAGCATGACTAAGCCGCTTCTGGCGAACCAGAGCAGCGCACGGAAACGCCATTTACCTTCCCGCCAGAGCGGTTCCTATTTATCTACTTCCACTTTGACGTGCTTTCGAACTGCTAGGTAGGTGGGCAGGAGCAGGGACCGAGCAACGGGAGCTCACCCCGTCGCAGGGATTCGAACCGCCGACCTTCTGATCAGCAAGCCCTAGGCTCTGTGGTTTAACCCACAGCGCCACCTGGGTCACTTTACCTAGATGTAATATGCAGGAGGTAAAAGGTCTAGAAAGTTAACTGCGTGGGCAGGGGGAGTTGGTGGCAGAATGACCGCTCCCCACATCAAATGGGGGGCAACTTTTGCGTGGTCACGCGCAGCCCCCTAGATCCCATTGCAGCACCTGGAAGTTCGGACTGGCCTCGCCCTCCCCAGGCTGGATACCTGGAGGTCTCCGCCTACCTCAGCCAATCGCAGCTTCAGAAAGGGGTTTGGGAAGGTGAAATGGGGGCATACCGGTAGTACTTGAATGGGGTGGGAAGGGGGGTTACGCTGTAAGGAGTTGCCAAGCAAAACGAGCAAGGGGGAAGAGCCCCCCTCCCCCCAGTATATAAATATATATATTTTAAAGACCATGTAGAGAACTAGTATATGATTCTCATCAGTTGCTGGTCTTTTCCTTTCCCTTCTCTTTCATTCCCTCCACAGTTTAGACATGTATGTGTTTTCTGATAAGAACTTGATAAGATCAGAGAGAGAGAGGGGTTGCCTTGTGTTTTATGGCTCGGGTTGCGATCCTGTGAACATTTAATGGGAAATAAGCCACACCGAACACAATGAAAGTGTCTTCTGGGTAAATAAAATCCAGCTGGAAGACTATTTGCTTCGGCTGTCAGCTCTGCTGCCTTTTCTTCCGCGGTTGTTATTTCTGTTCATCGAGAGAGGTGCTGCTTTCCCCCAACATTGCCAATAGCTTTAAAATAAGAATGAAGCTAAAATTCAAAGAAAGAACTGTTTCCCCCCAATAGCTTAATGCCTCCGGCACATGGCCTGCAACACACGTCCACCCTGAGGTGATTTGGAAAATTTCTTCTCCGTTCTTAAGGACAGCACATACCTCACAAGCGTGGCACATATAAAACTGCCACCAGCTGTTCTCCTTCTTCAGCTCTTTAAGGCTCACCCCATGTTTAGTGGAAAGATCCTCGACTCCTAGCTTGTGAAAACAAGATGCCTGAAGGCTGTCAGTAGGTTATGGTAACCACCTTGTTCATTTTACTCAAATGACAACCCCTTTCAGCAGGCGGGCTAAGATGCAATGACGGTTCTGCAACTTCCACCTGGGCTGAAGGTATCTCTTTTTTTCTAGTTTGTTTTTTCTCCTAGCCCTAGCAATCTGTGGACGACAGGAGATTGTTCTGAGGTTGCACCTACAATACAGTTCCTGGGACACGGGTGGCGCTGTGGGTTAAACCACAGAGCCTAGGGCTTGCCGATCAGAAGGTCGGCGGTTCGAATCCCCGCGACGGGGTGAGCTCCCGTTGCTCGGTCCCTGCTCCTGCCCACCTAGCAGTTTGAAAGCACCTCAAAGTGCAAGTAGATAAATAGGTACAACTCTGGTGGGAAGGTAAACGGCGTTTCCGTGAGCTGCTCTGGTTTGCCTGAAGTGGCTTAGTCATGCTGGCCACATGACCTGGAAGCTGTACGCCGGCTCCATTGGTCAGTAAAGCGAGATGAGCGCCGCAACCCCAGAGTTGTCTGTGACTGGACCTACCGGTAACGGTCAGGGGTCCCTTTACCTTTACCTTTAGGATTCCTGCAGACTTGATGTGGGCAAATGTTGTCCCCATCTTGAAAAACAGGAAAAAGAAGACCTAGGTCAGGCTTCCTCAAACTCGGCCCTCCAGATGTTTTGAGACTACAGTTCCCATCATCCCTGACCACTGGTCCTGCTAGCTAGGGATCATGGGAGTTGTAGGCCAAAAACATCTGGAGGGCCGAGTTTAAGGAAGCCTGACCTAGGTAGTTACTGACTGGTGAGCTTGACATCAATACCAGGAAAGGTCTTAGAACAGATAAACAGTCAATCTGTGAGCACTTTAGAAAAGGATGCTGTGATTACTAAGACCCAGCATGGGTTTCTCAAAAACAAGCCATGCCAGTTGAATCTCATTTCTTTCTTTGATGGAGTTACAAGCTCGGTGGATCAGGGGGATGCTGTGGACGTAGTGTATCTTGATTTCAATCAAGCTTTTGAAAAAAGTCCCCATGATATTCTTTCAGAGAAGCTGGTAAAGTGTGAGCTAGACAGGGTAATTGTTAGGTGGATTTGTAGCTAGTTGACTGACTGAACCCACAGAGTGCTCATTAATAGTTCCTCATCATTCTGGGGGGAAATGACAAGTAGGGTGCTCTGCATCTTCATAAATGATTTGGATAAAGGTATTGAGGGGCTGCCCATCACATTTGCAGCTAACACCAAACTGGGACAGGGTAGCTAATGGATTTACTTCACATTCAGCTTCTTCTGTGTACTATATGCACATCCTACTTGTAAAAACATTCCACTGGGGCTTAACTTTGCATAGGAAAATCAAATTAAGCAGGAAGTTCCCCTGGGCAAGATCGTGAAATAAATAGAGATGCACAAAAACACAGTAGTATTCTGATGCAGCTCCCATTCATTTCAATGGAACATTTTTCCCCCCTCAAATAATATTCTGCTGGATTGTACCTGCTACGAGTATCTGTGACAACTGAAGACATGCAATATAGCTACTGCATGAACAAATGAACAAACTGCATTCAGGAAATCATTGTGTGTTGCAGCTTGCCCAGCACAATATTGATACTCTATTCTTCTTACACTTAAATGTTTATACCTTAACAAATATATTCTCCGCTGAAAAGACTGCCTGATATAATAGCAAGAAATCTGTACTAAACTCAAGCATCAACAGATTACTGGGGTTGCCTGAATTACTGTATGCTATTACAGTATTTTAGGAACCTGTAATATCCACCATTACTTTCCCATGTGAGAGCCCTCAGACTGACTTGCAGTTGCCATTTCTTCTTCTTTGGCAAATAAATATTGCAGTGTATCCAATACAATCAGCAGAGTGTAACCAGAGCATATGAGTTTTAGCACAGATAATTAAAGCCCAGCGTTCTCCTTTGTAACAATTACGAGTACTTGTGGAAACAATGACAAGGTCAACTTGTGAATGAAAGCATCAATCAGAGATTGTGGTGCCTTAATAAAACAATAACTGCACACTTTGGAGAGGAACTGCCAACAGACAACAAATTGTTTCCTGAGACGTATGTTTTCTTAATGATGTAAATGTAGAGCAATAGCACATTTAGTAGGTTTACCTAATTAAGACCAATTTTTTCCCATTTGGCCCACTTTGCAGGACTCTTTACACTGAGTGATGAGGACCATGAGTTTCCCAAGAAGAAACTTGTTTTTCTATCTAAACTTCAAAAGCATAGCTGTCAACCCTCCCTTTTTTTGCGGGAAACTCCCTTATTCCAATGCCGTTTCCCACTGCTATCCCGGATTGTTGATATCCCTTAAATTTCCCGGATTTCAAAGGAAGCAGCTCCTCTCCCTCCCTGCCAGCCAGGGAGGCTCCTCAGCTGCGTTGCTCGGCTGCCAATAAGGAGTCTGAGACCGACTGGGGGCGGAGCTTGCATGCCTTGTGCAGCCAGGCCCTCACGCCCAACCAGCTAGCCAGCCTGCCTGCCGTCTACGCACTCGCTCTTTCGCTCACCCGTTCGCGCACAGCCTCTGGAGCGCAGGGTGGCGAGGCTACTTGGTGCCATTGCGGCATCCCTTATTTTCAAATCCTTGCTGCATCCCTTATTTTCAAATCCAAAAGTTTGAAAAAAGTCCCTTATTTTCAAATCCGAAAGTTGACAGCTATGAAATTGCTATGGTCAATATGAATGATATTTGAAAACTGCGCCAGATAAGCAAGTTTCCTTACTGGATTCCTCCATCCAGGTATTGCCAGTTTTGACAACATCAATCACGTGTTCTGGGGTGACTGAACCCAGTCCATCTTTCTCAACAAATGGTCAGTCTTGTCAAAGCTGACAGTGTCAATTATCTGTTTGAGAGTGCACGGGAGAGCATGCATGCTCTTATGTGTAAAGTAGCGCCCTCTTTGCACTTGAGACTCTATGGATCCTGATCTTCGTTCTTCTGGGTGCCAGAAGAGATGACCCAAAGCACACACAGCACCTAAAGAAGAAAAACTGTTTGAAATAGGGCTGTGCTGAAACCCATCCTCTAATTTGTCACGACTTTTTATTCCCCCTGCAAAGAGGCTTCGATGTTTCTGTCTCATTCTCAGAGCACTTTAGAATTTCTTCATTAAAAGGTTTCACTTTAAAAAAAAAAAATGAACAGCTGTCAGGCACACATGAGGCTTGCAGGAGAGCACAGCTTAGGATGTTATAGTGTTTTCAGAAAGTACTTGCAGCCATGATCTGTAGAATGAAAGAAAGGACACTCACAAAGTAAGCTAAGTGCGATTTTTTAAAACCCTGCACCCCGCCCTTGAGAATCTCACCATGGTAATTTCATACGCAATTTATTTTGGCATTAATTGCTGGAGAAAATAAAACGAAAGGCTTTTTGGCATAGCACTGATTTAAAATGAAAAGTTAGATGATCACTGCAATGTGAAAAGGTTGAACATGCCGCTATTTTTCTAACATGGCACCTTTAAATAAATGAAGCCAATGCTTCAATAAAAAGTGGTCATTTGCCCCTTGCCCTTGTTCCATTCCTGTTAACAGCAAAATGCCTGTTTATTGTGCCTTGTTTCATTATTCCCTTCCCTTTTGTTTCATCAAATGAAAATATTATTTATGTGAGAGTTGAACAACATGTTTTATTGTACTATTTTTCTCGTGGTTTTATTGGAAAAGATAGCATGATTTTATGTGTTAAACAGTGGTGGTGACTAATTTCCCTAAATTGAAAAATGAGGGGTTCAGAGTTTAAGTCTTTACACACAGTAGGTTTTGTTTGCTTGTATTGGGTGGGAATAGGTGGTTAATGACAAGAAGCAGCTCGTACAAAATTCAAGTTGTCCGGTGCATAATAAAAATGAACTTCTGCCAATTGCCCAAATGTTCTTCCAAAACAAGAGCGGTGTGTGACCTTTGGCCCCTCAAATGTTGCTGAACTGGATCAGCCCTAACAAGTGTGGCCAGTGGCAAAGGATGGTGGGAGTTGTAGTTCAGCAACAACTGGAGGGCCAAAGGGCCACCCATTATAAAGTCTAAAAGGGTAAAAGAGCGGTAGACTCGTAATCTGGGGAATTGGGTTCGATTCCCCTCTCCTCCACATGCAGCTGCTGAGTGACCTTGGGCTAGTCACACTTCTCTGAAGTCTCTCAGCCCCACTCACCTCACAGAGTGTTTGTTGTGGGGGAGGAAGGGAAAGGAGAATGTTAGCTGCTTTGAGGCTCCTTCGGGTAGTGATAAAGCAGGATATCAAATCCAAACACTTCTAAAGAACAACATAAGCTCTCATGTTGGTGAGGACAAAGGTTCCCAAGATTTCACAAACTCCCCTTGCTAGCCATTCATGGTACATAGAACAATGGAAATTAAGAAAATGTGTATCAAGCTTTAGATAAAAAAAAACAAAGTAAGAAAACCATGAAAACTTATGAAAAAATAAATCAAATGTATTAGATAGTACATATTTTGACTGTTTCCTAAATATATATCTATTTATCTATGGAATTTATTTTAAGTAGCAAAACTCAGTCAGTTCGCCTGACTGAAAATTTTGATATATTTATTGCCTTGTTTCAAATTGATGGAGTACATACTGGTAATGGCAGAATATATATGATAAGTAACCTCCTTCTGGATAAGAGTGTCCTCTCTGCTTTCAGAATCTTTGTAAAATAATAGCAACGGTTAGCAAACCTAGAACAGGGGATACTCAGGAAGAAGACTTCAATTACACTAATACAGTTTAACGTGAGATTTTCCAAAACTGCAGATAAAATATTTTTTGGGGGGTTGCATCTGTAGAAAAGCCATGGGTATATAAGCAAAACACAAATAATTTGGTTGGCATGTTTATAAGATGATTTTTTAAATAAATAAATTAAAAACACCACCTAACAACCTTGAAGGAAACCAATTATATTTAGTACAATCTTTATTAATATGCATTTTAATAAATTCACTGTATAAAGGATGGAACTGCAATATCCAAGACAAGGATATAAAGAATTTATTAGAATCTGGTGAAGAGTGGATAAACATCCGGCGAGCCGAGTCCCGTTCAGAGGCTGTCACGTGATGGTGTCTTTCAGGGTGAACGCGCGCGCACAGACACGTGTCCAAAAAAAGAACCCCTCTGGGAATGCGCACTTCTAGTCTGTTTGTTCTTTAATGGGCTTGTGAAATGTCCATCTTCCTTGCAGTGCGAGAATATTAGGCACCTTTAATGTTCAGAAAGGAAAAGCCCCCCCCCTCCCAAAGCAGGCTATTGGGGAGCCGTGGGTGTCCTGACCGTCTAAAATGCTGGTTCTGCCCCTCCTCGTTTTAGTGAGATACCTACCAAGGCATGGGGGTTGTTTTCCTTTTAAAAAATAAAATAAAAAATGTTTTAATGTTTCTTTAAGCAGAATGTTCTCCCGTTGCACGGGAGGGCCCCGAGCACTTTTTACGCAAAAGCAGCCGGAGCTGCGGTGTCCCCGGCGGGCGCAGGGCGCCTCTGGGCCGGGCAGCCGCGTCCTCCTCCGGGTCTGCGCCAGCCCATCTCTCCCGCTCTGTCTAGCTGAAGTCGGTTGTCTATTTGTTCCTTCACGGCTCCTCGTCCTTAGATTAGATTTCTCCTTTCTCATTACCAACCTTAATAGACCTTTCAGACCTAATTCCAGCCCCAGATATTATCTGACCCGTATAATTAATTAATTATAGCCCAAATATTATAGATTATTAAAAATAGCATAACTAATAGTGTAATATCTCAAGCTGTCGACTTTAATAGTCAACATTGTCTTGGTCTCTCTTATCAGGCTGGGACACCCGGTGAGAATATTGATTCCTGGTAATTTTAACCATCATCTGCCATCCTGATGGGTAATTGTCAGATTTTCACCCGAGTCAACGCTCATTTGAAATCGTTAAACCGTCGGCAGAGCTCCCGGTTGATCTTAATGTTTCCTTTTTCTCCCCCTTCAATATGTTGCAGCAACCGAGGAGGAAAATAAATAGAGGGGGAGAAAAGAGATAGTTGTGGCAGGAAAAAGCCATCTGATTCCCCCCTCGCGCTCGCTCTCTGACAAAAGGCGAGCGTTACGAATGGTCCCGGCGGCTAATTTTGGCCTCTTTTGTTTTATCTCGAGATTGGCCCGGTTTTATTTAAAGCAAGAAGAGGGGGGACCTCCCTCTCCCTCTCGCTCCCCGATGGGAGGCGGCAGCCAGGCAGCGGTTCTCGCCGTTCCCTGCGCGGCTGCAAGCGCGCACGCGAGTCCGCTCGGGGCTCCAGGCTGCGCGGCGCCTCCCGTCGGGCTCAGCCGGCCACTTCCCCGGGCACTTCTGTTTGCGGGCTCCCTTGGAGTTTAGGATCTGGGCCTTGGAGAGGAAGAAACTCCAGCAGCCAAGCGGGGCGCACCTCTAACTGCACAACTCCTGTTTTCGTTTCATTGAGAAAGACAAAACGTGCAGTTCCGCTACCGAGGCCCTTGGGGGGCCTTTGGGTTTGTTCAGATTCGGGGGGGGGGCGTTATTATGCAGGGGGTCAGAGCAGACTCGGAGCTGAGCCACCGAGGACTCCACCGGGCCGAGGCGAGCCGCTGCTCCTCGGGGGGAGGCGCTGGCGCAGAGGCCGCGTCTTCCAAGGATCCCTGAGCCCCAACAGGGACAGATTTTGGAGAGAGGCAGCCTGGCCTCTCTGAGGGATCTATCCGGGTCGAGATGAGTTACGAGGAGAGGGGAATCCTACAGAAGTCAGAGGGCAGGAGACGAAATCATTCCGACGGCATCAATGCATGGCAACAACATTTATATTAGTGAGGTCCGAGCAACAGAGGAGGGGTGACGTTACGCAGGATTCTGGTTGATTCTGGTACAGGGGGTGATCAACCACGTAAGAGGAGCTGAGCCGAGACGTCATGGGAGACGCAGGCAATAGCAGGGTCCGGGAGGGTGGGCTGGCGCCGCGGGGAAGAGAGTCTTCTGCGCGCGCGCGAGGTTCCCAGGCCCACATCCCCGAGCGCAGCACCCCTGGATCCAGCAGGCCCAGCTGCCAGTGCGCGCCACTTTCCCCGGGAAACCAGCGAAAAAAGGGGGGGATACCCCCGTTTTAATAGGTCCTCCGAGGATTTCCCGGAGCATTATTTAAACTTCTAATTATGATTCATACGTGTGATAATATTAATTTAATAATCAAGGAGATGTGCAGGAAGCATTAACCTCAATTAAGCTCATTACTAGCCTAACCTGGAATTCCCCTGAGCTTTTAAATCTTCCAGGATGAAGAGCTGGCAATATATTGATAGAGGGCAAGATCAGCTCCAGAGCCTCCTTCCCTCCCACCTACCCCCCATTCCATTTGTTGGGGGAGAATTAATGTCTCTTTGACTGTGGCTTGATTGGCAATTTAAATAATTTTTAACCTTTATCGTGAAAACAATCTCTGCTCGCGTCATTTCAGGAAGTGGGAGAAACCCAAACAACATGGAGCTCATCTCGTTGTGTGCCATACACACACACACACACACACACACACACACACACACACACACACACACACACACTGCTTGGTTGTTATGCCTTAATTCGCGGGGGCAAAAACAAAAAAAGTGGGGAGGAGGAGAATCTGCTGGTTTTGCCACTGGTGAGAGTTTTATAAGAACCTGGGAGCAAGTAAAAAAAACTCCAGTAGTCGGACCTCATTCTCTATCTTGAGCCAAAAAGTGTCTGGGACTCAGCGAGGTGGGGGATCCTCCCATCTCTAGAATAATAATAATAATAATAATAATAATAATAATAATAATAATAATAATTTATTATTTATACCCCGCCCATCTGGCTGGGTTTCCCCAGCCACTCTGGGCGGCTTTCAACAGAGCATTAAAATACAATAATCTATAAAACATTAAAAGCCTCCCTAAACAGGGCTGCCTTCAGATGTCTTCTAAAGGTCTGGTAGTTGTTGTTCTCTTTGACATCTGAAGGGAGCGCGTTCCACAGGGCGGGTGCCACTACCGAGAAGGCCCTCTGCCTGGTTCCCTGTAACTTGGCTTCTCGTAGTGAGGGAACCGCCAGAAGGCCCTCGGCACTGGACCTCAGTGTCC
Source organism: Darevskia nairensis (assembly GCA_034642065.1). Classification (NCBI taxonomy): domain Eukaryota; kingdom Metazoa; phylum Chordata; class Lepidosauria; order Squamata; family Lacertidae; genus Darevskia; species Darevskia nairensis. The sequence continues at coordinate 570,934 of JAWWNI010001044.1, forward strand.
GGGCTGAACGATGGGGGTGAAGACGCTCCTTCAGGTATACTGGATGGAAAAGTACCCACGAAAAGTTTGACTCCTTGCACGCGCAGAGGTTTGCCTGTGGTGTCCCGGGACGGTGCTGCTTTTCAAAGGGACTTGGTCCTCCCCAAAAGCCCCAAACGGACAAGAGGAAGAAGTCCTATCCAACCCATCCTATTTAGAGACTGCCGAGTGGGCCGGGCTAGCTTGCGTATTTACGAAAGGGAGGGAATGTAGAACCACGAGGCAAGCAGAAACCAAACGGACGCAGCTAATTTTTTTGCTGCCGATTCCCGACGCGTTTCCAACGTGAAATTCCTTCCTCGGGGGAAAGAGAATCAGCAGCAAAGCAAATGGAAGAACAATATTCAGGTTTGCGATTAGGGCAGATGCTGGACATCAAACCCCTCTCCCCCACCCTCAAGCAGCCTGCTGTTCTTTCATTCGCTTCGTTCCAGATTCGTTTTCCCTGAGGAAAGACTCTCAGGATTGAAACGTTGTTTAACCATAAGTGTTGGATCTGGCTCAAGCAATCATGGTTACATCACTGTGCCTGGAGATTTTCAAAAAGGATCCCTGCCCCCTAGGAGCTACCAGTCTATTATAACTCAGCACAATGACGCCTGAAATGGAATGAAAGTCAGGGATAAAGAAAGCAGATACTTCAAGCTGTTCGACAGTGAAGCGAACTCCCTCGGGAGGTTGTGCACTCTCTTTCCTTGGAGGTTTTTACGCCGAGGTTGGATGGCCATCTGTCATTAGTGCTTTAGCTGAGATTCCTGCGCTGCAGGGGGTTGGGATAGATGACCCTCAAGGTCCCACCCAACTCTCCAATTCTATGATTCTAAGCCTTAATTGCAGCACGTGAGTTGCACCAAAGGGCTTCAAATCTGACAAGCTCAGCTCCGCGTTGCAACCGGGCGCTCCTCCGGTTGAAGCTACCCCGAGTGAGTGGCGAGAATAAAAAATGGGGGCAGCCCCTGCGTGCCATAGGGTGCAAGCGATGCTCTTTAACCAAAACCTGGTTGTCGTGCTATTGGTGTAAAAGCTGCTTGTCTTTCTGTTGTCACTTCTGCTTTCACCAGTGGAAATGTCTCTGCGTTTTGCAAAGTGTGTGTTTGGAGTGGGGCGGGGAGAGAGTTCAAGCAGAACTGAAAGCGGCGTCTGGTGGCTCTTCTGAGGCAAAATGACCCGCCTGGCTGTGCTCTTCCTGGCGGTACAACAGTCCTCACCATATTGGCCGTCGCTGCGCTCTCGGGAAATGATGGCGGCCTCGAGGAAGAAAGAGAATCTTTTCTTTACGCGGCGCTCCAAATAAGTGCAGCCAAGACGGGACAAAGGGCGAACGCGCGACGGGTGCTCTCGTCTTTTTCCCGTCGGAAATGTTACAGGCGTTGAAGGCTCGGGTTTAAATTAATTAATTTATAAATTGGCCCGTTTGGGAAGAGACGCCTTCCCTCCCCGCCCGCGTCTCCCACCCTCTGAGCACCTTGGGGTGCAGGGCGCGCAGGGCAGCCCCCCTCCCCCGGCCGGATACTGGCTTCTCCGTACCCCCAGCCCGGGGACCTGGCCGCGTTTCTCCTTCCCCCGCGATGACCTTTCCGTGCTCTCGGCACACGTTTCTGATCAATGCTCGCGGCTCGGAGGCGCGGAGGAGGGGGGGGATGAGCACCCCCTCCTGCCCAGTTTCCCCCCACCCCGTGTAAATCCATCAAAGTGACCTTCCCAATATAACAAGGGCTGCTAAACTGTTTTACCACCACGATAAATGTCCTTAATTACCCTGAGATCTGCCTGCGCCGCTGCAGGGCGATGATGAATGGAGGAAAAGAAAAGGTTCATTTGTTGACTGGACTTGGGAAGATCTAATTAAAAAGGAAGTTTGGCGCTGAAACTCCGGAGCGGGACGCGGAACCGGCTGCGGGGAGGGGGAGGGGGTCGGCCGAAGGGGCATGAAAAGACTTTCGGTCTCCCGTCGCTTGGGCAGCCCTCGGGGCAGAGAACCAAGCGGGCGTCGAGTGGCCGGTGGCCGGCTCGACTTCGCTTGAAAAGCCCCGGGGCACCTGCGAGTCCCACGAGCTCGGCCAAGAGCCCCCTCGTTTGGCTGCAGCTTCTTTTCCCCGGAGGTGCCGAGCTCTCTCCTGCCCCCCCCCCCCAGCACCGCTCCTACGGCAGCTCAGGGACAAGACAAGCTGCTGCCTCGCCCAATAGGCCGTGGGGGGGGGGCAGTTCCGGGGCCAGCAGGGCCCAGACGTCCCTGCGGGAAAGGGATGTCCGAGAGGAGCTCCCCCAAGCCAGGGACCCTCTGATCCGGTCCCACCTGCGACCGCCCATACCCGGCAAGCGGGAGGAGAGCAGGAGAGTCTTGTCCCACCTGCTTCGGGCTGCCTTGGCCCCCTTCCCCTCCTGCCTCCGGGAAACGGAAAGGAAAAGGTTGTGGCCGGGGATGAGGCTGGGAGACCCGGCCCGAGCAAGAACGGAGATATTATTGCCTGCCACGGCTCGTCGAGGCCCCCAGAATCAGCGCCAACTTTCCCGAGAACAGATAACCGGAGATGGCAGATGGATGGAGATTGCGCAAATGAGCCTCTAATTGACAATCAATTGTGATTAGGAGCAATGGAAGGCCTTCCTTGCGCGCGGCCGGCTCCTTCCTCCTGCCAGGCTGGGGGCGGGGGGGGGGAGGTGGAGGCAGGAGGCCCAGGAGGCGGCTCCCCGCTTCGAGAAGGTCCCTCTGGGGCCTGTCAGCAAAGACAGAAACCCGGCGTTTGCTTTCTGCTCCAGGGCCCCTGGTTCTTCCCCTGGGGGCTTTGCGTCGGATTAATGCGCAATTAATTGCTCGCCCAAAGTGGCCAAGATGTGTAAGAGGGGTGGGTGTGGATCGCGCGGGACGAGTTTTCCCCACGCGTCCTAAATATTACTAAGTCCTAAAGGACCCTTCTTGGGCGGGGGGGTCCAGGTAAAAAAATAAATAAATAAAGGCCTCCCTCGGATACCCGGCGAGCGAGGTGTCCAGAAAGACCCGCGCCGCGCTGGCTCTCCTGCCTGCAAGGGACTCCCCTGGGCCCGGCCCACTGATGGGCTAATCATGTCCGAGCCCGACCAAAATTACAGCTGATTGCTTTACCCATTATTCCTTCCAAGTTTTAATTTCTGCTTTCCAAAGGATCATTGCTCGCGGTAATTGCAAAAGACCTGCCCTTGTATGTGTCACTAGACTCAAAGGCAAAAAAGAAAAAAAAAAAGAAAAAAACCCACCACCACCCTAATTTTTCGTTTATTCCTTCTCTAGTCCCGGCCTTTCTTTGGGCAGGTAATTCAAGCCGCCGTGATCTAGACATCCAAAACAAGAACAGAATTAACGCCCTCAAAGAAGCAAACTACAGAAATTTCCAGATAGCAAAGGAAATTGCATTTTCGCCTAACCCCCCCCCCCCCACGGGCTGAAAAGTCCTGTTCTGTTTTATTGTATGTTCCAGCTGAAGTGCAAATTATTGGATGGGGAGTTCTAATCCTCCCGCCCTCCCCACCCTGCTTTGCAGGAGGTCTTGGCATTCCAGGGTTATCTGGTTCGGGCTCTCTGCTCCTGGGCAATTTCTTCTCTCACTAATTCCAGAACAGGGTCAGGATGGGAACCTGACTGTGGAATTCGAGGGGTTTCCTTGCGCTAAGAGGACCGGATAATCCGTTTGCGTCCCTCCACCCGGGTGTGTGAAATGGTCCCGAGCTTCTTACGTATCTGCGTGGTTCTTCTGTACGTCAGTGTGTCCTTGTTGGTGAGTAAGTGCTGCTACTTATGGGCGGATCTGGAGGGCGGCGATGGTAAAGACCCACCGTCGTGGGACTGGGGGCGAGTGACTTTTGCGCGCAATTTACGCCCCGGGGTGGAAAGCAACCTCTCCAGTCGCTGAGCCCGCCTGACGGGCCAGAGCCCAAGCGCGGCGTTTCGGTGGATCCCGCAATTATTTCAAAGCGAGCGCCTCCTTCTCCTCCCACCTCGCCAAATAAGGCTATTTAGATGCTTTCCAGATGAGTGGAGGGCGCTGAAACCGAGCTGACAGCGAAGTATATCTCCGGCAGCCCCGCCATCCTTCACCCTCCCGGCCGCCCCCTCTCCACCCTCCTGCGCACTCCTCTGGGACGAAGGTTGCTGGCCGTTCTGGGCAAGGGATTAATTTGCAGCCAATTACCACCGGGCGCTAAATATGAATGCATAACGAAGCCCCCCCCCCCCGCCTCCTGCGGGAAAGGAGGGTGGGATAAATGTCTAGGCTGCCCCCCCCCAGAGAGGAGGGGCGGGGGTCAGCAGCCGCAGCAGCGCAGGGACCTTTTGGAGCGGAGCGCACAGACACGCGCACACACTCTCCGCGCCTCGCTTTCTCTGCCAAGTTCCTCCTCCTCCTCCTCCGGAGGGGGTGTTTCCAGGCGAAGTTTGCAGAAGGAAGTCATCCGGAGGGGGAGGGCGGTGGAGGCGGCGGTGGAGGGGGGGAGGGCTGCTCTGCGAGGAGTCATGAACGTGAGGCGAGACAAGGCTCAGGTGGGTGACGTCTCTATTCCGGCTGCAGCGGCGGCGGCGGTGGCGGCGGCGAGCCCTTCGGAGTGCCTCTTGGGGGAGCCCGGGTCGTGCAGCTGGCCGAGGGGGGACAGCATGGACGGGCCGGCGGAGCAGCGCCTGACGCCCAGCAGCGACCTGACGCCGGTCTACTCGTGCCCCGTGAGCAGGGACAGGCAGGGCAGCGAGAACGCCAACAACACGGCCGGGCCCGAAGGGGCGGGCGGCGCCTTGCCCGTCGTGCACAGGACCACCTCTTTCTCGGTGCTGGACATCCTGGACCCCAACAAGTTCAACAGCAAGAGCCGCAGGCACTGCGCCGTGCTCTACAAAGCCGCGGCCGGCGGAGAGTACACGCTGGTGAGCGAGGAGAAGCTGGACGAGGCGGGCGCGGATGCTAAGGCTCTGGCAGACGACTTCCAGGCAGCCAGGAGAAAGTCCGCGGCCGACCTGCGCAGTAAGTACCACGGGCCGCCCTCGCCGCCTTCCTGGCACCCCCGACCCCGCGGCAGCAGCAGCCAGGGAGGACCCCGGTGGGTCCCGTCTAATCGCCTGCATTGGCCGGCTCGCCCGCCACTTCTGTCTCCGCGCAGGAGGCGTTCCTCTGTCGTTGCGGGCCAACCAAGGGGAGCAGAGGCACTCAGGAGAGAGGGCAGGCTCCCGAGGCCCTCTGCAGAGAGGGGAGAGGAGAAGGGAGGGCTTGGCGGAACTCTTCCCGCCCGGTCAGTCGCGCCCAAAGTTTTGTGCCAGGCAATGCCACCAAGTGGGGAACTCGCCCTCCAGGTTCCCATGCTAGGCAGAGGGAGAGGGAAGAAACATCCTTTCTCGGCCTGGAGAATCTCTCTTGCGCTGGAAGATGCCTGCTTTGCGCGCTTCCTAAGCTTTAAGGCCAGGGCAGATTCTGCGCGCTGCTTTCTTGGACTCAGGCGGCTGAAAGGAACGGACAAGCCAGGCAGCATCCTGCAACTCCAGGTGGCCCGCTGGGGTTCCCAAGAGATGGCACCGTGTAGCCAAGTCCCCTTTTGAGGGGGAGGCAGCCCCGACAACCGCCTGGGCCACTGGAGAGCGGCTGGCGTTAGCGGGAAGCCTGCCAGAGCCCTCCAATTGCTTCAGAAACGCAACCGCCGCGGTTCCTGCGCGGGTTCTGGTCCCCCAAGTTAACCTTTTTCGGGGTAAAATGTGCCTTTAAGGTCCAGGGATGTTCTTTTTTTAAACACACACACACACACACACACACACACACACACACACACAAGCACAGAGCTGGCTTTTTGCTCCCGGCGACAGATTCAATTTTCTCTCTCTCCCACCCTCTTTAGCTTTTTTTTAAGGACAAATCAGACTAATTGTGACAAAATGCTGGTTATCTCTGGAAAAACAATTAAATTCCTTCGATTACATTTAAAGTAAAATGTGCTTAGCAGCGTAAAGAGGCTGCATAATGGGGGAAATCGCCCCAGAGTGGCGTGTAGGACTGAGCGGGTCGATATCCTATTATCGAATTGTGCATATCTCTTTCAAGCACCTTGCAAACTCTCGCCTAACATCTAAATTATAGGGTCAAAATTCGGATAATTACTCGATTAAAACCTATTACACTTATTAGGGCTGCCTATCGACCGGGAAGGGCGTTCGACCCGGGCGCCAGATTGCTTTTGCCTCCCCGGGTCCCTCCTAGGCTCCCGACGCCCCCTCCCTCGCCCTTGCTCCCCTTCGGTTCCTTGGGCTGGGACACCCCTGTGCGGGACCCGGGGGTGCCGGGGCGCTGGAAGCTCCGCTCCGAGGCCGGGCTAGTCTCTGCCGCCAGCAGAGCCGGCCACAGCCCCGGGGAGCGCGAGCCGCCCGAGGCCTGCGCAAAGTCGGCAGGCGCGCAGCTCCACAGCCCCGCGGCTCGCACCCAACCGCCAAGGCCTGCGTCTACTCCTGGTTCCCCGCGCTCCGGGACACTCCGGCTTCCAGCCACTTGGCCAGGGAGCCCAGAGGGGTCCTCGGGTCGCTCGGGGCCGCGGGTGTCCCAAACAGTCCTGGCCAGGAGGCGCGGAGGCCCAGCTCTCCTACTCCCAGTGCCAGGGCCCGTCTGGACCCCACTCTTGGGGCCAGATCCTAAGGGCGTGGTGGGGCAGGAGAGGGACTTCGAGGAGTTTGTGGACCCGAGAGCAAGAGGCCCATTCTCCCCCGGTCGGCGAGACTGCTGCGCTCCCACTTTTCTTCTAGGGAAAACTTTGGGGCGCAGTCGAACGGGAAAGCCTCCTACCGAAGCGCTCCGAAAGGATACAGTTTTGTGGCAAGAAATGCCCCCGCGCAAGAAATGCCGCTTTGCAAAACCAAACCAGTTTGCCTAAACTTTCATTGAGCTTCAAATTTCCCGATCGCGCCTCGGAGTTTCTGCACCTTCCCCCGGGTAGGCGGCTAGCTAAGCTTTGGAGAGCTCGATTGTCCGACAACTCCCCACTTCAAAAAAGGAGGTTCCGGTTTCTTTTGTCCGGCGAGGATCAAGCAACAGCCCGCGTTAAAACAATTTCTCTATAAATTCGTTTACGCCGAGCCAAATTTGAGATCCGCTGTACAATTATTTCTGGTTTAAAGGAGGTCGATATTGCACAGGAGGGAAATCTGTATATTTTACGCCCAAGCCTTGTAGCCTGGATTTCATGTTTCCTCCAATAATTTAAGTGCGCGAACTTCCCTGAGAAGTTTAGGAGGTCTTGGCGATTTAAGGCTTTTCAAACCAAACAAACAAACCATCCCCAGGCCACGTTTTGCCACCCGGGAGCTGCTTGCTTTCGAAAAGTGAGATTTTCTTCTTCTTTGCTCATTTGCCTCGTCGGCGAAAGCAAAACACTGGGGAGGTCTGGGGGCACCAACAAGAGCCCGACTCTCGCCCGAGTCCCATTAATTGGCGATTAATATATAACCCCAAACAAATTAAGTGACCGCTAACTGCTTTGTACATTACACAGAATTGGTTTAATTAAGTTTGGATCTGCTCTAGCAATCGATACAAGTATTTGGTCCAATTAAATCCTTCTTCCAGGGGATAACCAAAAAAACAAAAACAAAAAACGAATAAGCAAATAACGGACAAACAAAGCTTTGATGGGAAGTGAGCGACGTACTTCTTCGGCTCCATTCGGATGAAGGGCACTTTCTGACCTTTTTTAAAAAAAATAAAAATAAAAAACAACAACCAGCTTTTTAAAGATCAGGCCATAAACTGCATGTGTTCTGCCTGCCTTCAACAAGTCCTTTGCAGTAGGGAATGAGGGGGCCATTATTTCTCGAAATCTGGGTGTTGCGGGACCGAGTGCCTGCCATTCGCCCAGCTCAGCTGGCTGGAGAGAAGCGTTTCCCCGGGCTTCCCCCGCGGTCCGCTCCCGGCTTCTCCGGCTTCGTTTTATGCAAGCTGCAAGGCAGCAAGCGAAGGGCACCGATCCTTTGGCCAATGAGATAGTGCTTATTATTTTTTTAATCATTAAGCTTTTTAAAAAATAATAGTAATAAAGTATTATTTAGTTGGAGTTTTGTCCTCCAAGTTGAGTCCGCGCGTTCCTGGCAGTACAGTACTTTTAGTAAGCCAAAACAACGTCTTCTTTCCGTCGACTGATAATCTTCTGGGCTGAGGGTAACAGGACCTGAAGTCTATTGTGCAGGATGCCAACAGCCTAGGAAGTCACCCCAGGGGTCCGAGAGGGTTGGAAGGCCATCTCCAAGCCATGCCAGGGAACACGCGCTTTGGGTACTTAAGGGGGACCCGGAGTTTTGTGGTTTGCCGGTTCAAAGCAGGGGAGTGAAACCTCCCCTTGGGCCTGGGCTCCCCTTCCGGGTTTCCTCTGGGCGCTTCCCAGCGCAGCTCGCGGGCCACCTGGATGTCTCTGGACGCGCGCGATCAAACCCCCCAAAACAACAGAGGCGACCATCGCCTGGCGGCCTGCCGCGAAGGAAGAAGCTCCTGGTGTCGTCCCCCCGCCAGCCTCCTCCCTCTCCCCGCCAGCATTATCCCAAATTGCAGCGGCAGAGCATTCAACAAATAGGTCCCGGGGCTCAAAGGCGACGCCACCCACCTTCCAAAGGCCTCTGCCGCGCTCAAGTTTCGCCTTTCCAAACAGAGTCTCCGGCCAGCGGGCCTCACCCGACCAGCCCCCCGCCTTCCAGGCCTCCCCGATTGCCTCTCCCTCCGATGGCTTGGACGAGCTGACCTCACACCCGGGCGCCGCTGCTACTTCTTCGCCTGCCACTCCCCGAACTTTCAAGGCCGCAAGCTGCGGACAAGGAGTGGGAGTAAGGCGTGTAGAGGGTGGGAATAATAATAATAATAATAATAATAATAATAATAATAATAATAATAATAAAAAATAATTTAAATTTTGAAGTAGTTTTATCTTGCCCAAGGTAACCCAAAGTGACTTACAACCAACCATTCCTTGCTTTGCGTAAAGGGGGCATTCACCGTAATTTTTCTGAGGGGGGCGAAGGAAGTAAAAACTAAAAATAAATAGATAAAGCTAACTTGCATCAGAGAACAGGTCTTCAGCGGTGACGCCTGGACAGACCTGCTCTCTGACAAGCTGGGTGCTCCAGGTCTGCTGCCCACCTACAGGTGGACTTGGCGTCCAGACCAATCTCTGTCCGTTCACCACTGACCACCTGAATTATTTCCCTGACTCCATTTACTTCCTCCCAGCCTTTATTAATTGCACTGCTCGGACAATCAACTTCACAGCACACTGCATTTATCTTTAAAACAAAACAAAACAAAAGCACACGACCCAAATACCAGGTTAACAACATTGAGCTATACTTTAGAGCTCTCCTAAAGTACTTCAGCAAAATGGGTATAACGACACTAGGTTACTTTGCAGCGCTGGCGAGACCCCTCAATTTCGCAGGCACCCTCCTGTCCCCTGCAATATGGCAGAAACATGGAGGATTTTCTGTGCATTGGTATTAACAGAATGAAGAAAATCACATTTTTTTGGTATGAAATAAGACCCAAGTTAGAAACATTATGAGCTCCCGTCTTGGCTGTTGCCTTGGCTGACACGCTTTTATTATGAATAAATTTATCGGTAAACAATACTACCCCAATCAAAGCTAAACCAAAACTCCAGACCCCCGAATTGTTTTCCTGTGGGGCAGCAATCTTTTTTTTTCTCCCTACCAAGGAAGACCAGCAGAAAAGGCTTTATAAAACACCAAGAGTCTCGCCTTCTGTTTGTTTCATTGGCTAGCTCTGCTTTCCTAAATCTCGGTCACTGATCAACTTAATTCTTAAAGCACCGAGAGCAGGGCGGGCAAGGAGGCAAGTTTCTCACGAAACAAACGAGAATGGCGTCTCAGGTTCTACAAATGCTAGTAGCCTACAGTAGAAACTTTCTCTTTTAAATGAAAAGTGGGAATCTAGAGTATTAAGAGGCGGGGGGAGGAGAGACGCACCCTCTCCGGTGCGGACACCAATGCCCACCATCAAGATCACGAATAATGAAAAAGTGGCTAAGTAGACGCGCCTCGCCTTTGAACTAGACATTTCTGACCCCTACTAGGGCAGAACCGCAGATCCACGTATGTTTGCAGAGCTGTAGTCTGAGGAACTTATGGGGGGAGGGATAGGATGAGCAAACTAGAACCGAGAGACTTCGGTTGTGCGGATGGGGAAATGTGCCCAAGACGGAATGGCTAGCAAAGGAATGTCTCTTCCTTTCCTGTCTTCGACGGGCCCAGCCGGGCTGTATGGGTGCTTTGCGGGTGGAGGGGGGGGGAGCGAGGACGACCGCAGGAGCCCCGCCCGGCTCACTCTCTTTCGCTTGTGTGTGCAGAGACCGGCGAGCTGTACCGGAGCGAGGAGGCAGAGCTGGATCCGAGCAAGCGGAGGAGCCCCTGCGCGGGCAGCGAAGCCCCCGACGAAGAGGAGGACGAGGAGGAAGAGGACGAGGAGGAAGAGGAGCTGTGCAGCGAGGAGAGCAGCAGCCACAGCGAGGGGGGCGCCCTCGAGGCGGGAGGCGGCGGCAGCCTCGCAGCGGACGACCTCGGGGCTCACCCGCCGCCCCCGCCGCCTCAGCAGCCCGGAGGCGCCTCCGGAGGGCAGCCGCCGCAGCCTCAGGCGCAGGGCCAGCAAGCGGCGTCGGCGGCGTCCGCGCCGTCGGGCAAAGCCAAGCGCAAGCGCCCGGGCTCGGATTCCAAGTCGGGCAAGCCCCGCAGGGCGCGGACAGCGTTCACGTACGAGCAGTTGGTGGCTTTGGAGAACAAGTTCAAGGCTACGCGGTACCTGTCGGTGTGCGAGCGCCTCAACTTGGCGCTGTCCCTCAGCCTCACCGAGACTCAGGTCAAGATCTGGTTCCAAAACCGGCGCACCAAGTGGAAGAAACAGAACCCCGGCGCAGACACCAGCGCCCCGACGGGCGGCGGCGGCGGCGTGGGGGGTGGAGGTGGAGGCCTGTCCGGCGCGCTCAGCCCGCTCAGCCATTCGCCCCCCATGGGGGGCCACGGCCTGGCCATGCACGGCCCGCCGGGCGCCTACGGCACCCACCCGGCCGGCGGGCTGGTGTGCGCAGCCCAGCTGCCCTTCCTGCCCAGCCCCGCCGTCCTCTCGCCCTTCGTGCTGGGCTCGCAAACCTACGGCGCGCCCGCCTTCTACACGCCGCACCTCTGAGGGACAGGCGGGGCCCCCGCCGCCGCTACCACCAGCCCTTGCGGGGCCGGGCTCCGGGCCGAGGCAGCCTCGCTCCCCGGCCTACGGTCCCCGCGTCCACCCGACGAAGCGAAGAGGATAGGTGCCCTGGCGCCTGGTCCACGGACGATTCTCGCCTGCGGGCAGCCGTCACGTTGCTCTGCGCTGCGGGACAAACTGAGCAGAGGCCGAAGGAGGCCGCCTCGGTCTCTGCATGTAAATAATGCGCGCTGCCCCGTCTTTGCCCGGGTCCCTTTTCTCCTCCTCCACTGCCCCTTGTCCAAGACGCCTCTGCCCCGCAGACTCTCCGGGTGAAACGGGGCGCGGCGTCCCTTCCATGCGCCGTCGAAGAAATGAGGCGCTCTCCGCCCTCGGGACCCCGCGCTTTTACGCACTTCAGCGTTGCTGTTTTTAAAAAAGGACGAGGAACTGGGAGGAGGGAGTTTAAAAATTGAAAACCGAAGGGGCTGTCTTACCGGAGACAAGCTTTTTTGTAACATCAGTCAACTATGTATATTTCTGGATGTTATACAAATTTTAACTTTATAATTTGTGTATAAAGTGCGAAGGAAACATTGACCCAAAAGGTATAGAAAGCACTTTGCTGGAAATCTAAATCAATAAAGAATTGATTTAGTCGACTTCGTTCTGCCTGAGCGACTGTTTTTAACCTTTTTTTAAAAAAAAGAAAGAAAGAAAAAGAGAAAAAAAAACACTGCAATCATCGCCAGAGTTAGTTGGCGTTGACAGAAGAAGCAAATAATTTAGGTCATTCACGATCCAGCCAAAGTTAAGCAGTTATTAGCCCCCCTCCCCCCGCCCGCTCTTGTGATTTCCGGAAGATTTCATGGCGCGCGCCTCTGCTTTCCCATTGCAACTGCGCAGGCTTAACCGTACATGGATCCGGCTGCCTTTAATGTTTCTAGTTTTCAAATAAGCCCAAAGAGAACGCTGCCGCGTCTTCCCCAACACCTCCAGCGTTTCTGGTTTGGAGAGAAACATATTCCGCATGTAAACTTTTTTTCTGTGTGGACGTTATTTCCCATCGTTTATTCCCCGGCCCCTCGCCAATAATTCGTGTGTGCGTGTAAAGGTTCTTCTCTTGGTAGTTTCCAAAGACAGCGAATATAATGTGTTGGGATTAAATAAGTGTTATAAACCGATCGTGGTTGTATTTTGGCTGTTTTTTTAAATGTACGAATACTGCCATTATTTGTGTACATAAAATATGCAATCAGTTTCTTAGCCAATATTTGGTTTCCCCCTTCTTAAAACATGCTGCGTTTCGGGAGCTTTTCCATTTCCCATTCCTACCCCCACCACGCCAGAAAATCAAACAAAACTCCGCTTTCCCTCTCAGTTGCCGGTGTAATTTAAAAGTTAAACGAGATGATGCATATTATCCATAATAATGATTTGTCATTTAAGCTATTTATTAAAAGCCAGAAATATTTGGCTTATCTTCCGCAGCTCTGTGGCGCGTCGGGAGGCGTGCAGGACGCAGTTCAACCCAGGTCAGTAGGTTTTGCCGCCAGGCGGAGGGGGGCACTTTGCATTCCCTTCCCGATCCCCACAGTTTGGCAATGTTAGCCCTTTGGACTTGCGAGGTGCGGTTGTTTCTAGATCGCAACGGGGGAAACTTCTCTCGCGGGCTGCATTCCTGCCCCCTCCAGCTGCCAGCGCATTTTCGACGGCGCGCAAGATTCCTGCTGGCGAGGCGCAAAGCCCCGCAGCGTTTGCAGGGCTGCCGGCTGGGCAGCGTTAGTCCTGCTGGCCCCGGGGCCGGGCGAGGGGTCCCCCGCTGGCTCCAGGCGTTCAGGTGACAGCAGGGCCTTCCTTTGGGGACGGACGCTCCTTCCTTGGCGCGTGGTGACAGAATTAAACGACTTCTTTCTAATCCCATTAGCTCCTTCCTCTCGTTTGCTTCCTCCGCTGAGCATTTTTGACAGCCTCTTGCTGCCACCGCTGACACTTGAGGAGCGAGGAAGTTATAATTTCTGACAGAGAAATTACTGCTTCGCGCAGACGGCCTCGACGGCTGGGAATGGAAACGGAGCGAGAGGGAGAAGAAGTGGGGTGGAGGGGCGCACAGCTGGCTGGGTCTGCGCTGGGCGCGCTCGGCCGCCAGAGGGAGCAGGAGGAGCGCGTGACGGGGCTAGGGGAAGAAGAGGGTTAAGGCAGAAGGAAGGCGAAGAATTCCGCTAATAAAACGCAGAATTCTGCTACTGACATACCCAAACACGGCTGGTTAGAGCAGCGTTTCCCAACTGGTGTGCCGCGGCACACTAGTGTGCCGCGAGACACCGGCTGATGTGCCGCGGAAAAAGGGACCTGCAGCCCAGGGCTGCACAGGACCGTGGCGGCGGCGCTGCTGGAGCCCGGCGGCGAAGCGGAAGCCAGGGCGGCACTGCTCCCTTGGCTGCTGCAGCAGCAACAACAGCAGCCTCGCGCGAGAATCCCGACCGGAAGCCTCGCGCGCGCCGCGCTACAGCTGATCCCAGAGGTAACTCTGGGTCAGGAGACCCGGCGCAGCCGGGTGGGGGAGGAGCAGTGTGCCGCGAGATTTTTTCATTGATTCAAGTGTGCCGTTGCCTAGATTAGGTTGGGAAACACTGGGTTAGAGAACAAAAAAAAACTATATGCAAAGTTGCATCCGCCCCAGGCCGGTCAACGTGACCATTGGTTAGGGAGGAGGAATTCCACCAAGTGCTATGTCGTCAGCGCTGGGTGGGAACTGATTGTTTATTTATTTGTTTGTTTGCTTGTTTGTGGCTTTACGTTGCCCAAAGCAACCCAAAGCGACCTACAAACAAACGAGCGCATGGATGCATCGAAACCAAACGGGGCATGCCTTGAAATGTTATTATTTATTAAATTTCTTAGTCGCTTTATCTTGCCCAAGGCAATAATAATAATAATAATAATAATAATAATAATAATAATAATAATAATAACCCCCCTCCCCCTTGCACTGTTCTGGGGTCCTCCCGCCCCCCTGCAGACAATTTGGGGGGCCTGGGGGAAGGAGAGGGGGGGCGCTGCTGCCCCAGCATGACCCATTGAGCAGCTGACAGGACTCCTCAGCTGAATCCCACCCTTTGCGTGGCTACTCAGAAGTAAGCCTCCCTGAGTTCAGGTGTGTGCGCAAGCGCATTTGTATCCTCAGCAACTCCTAGACCCAAACTGACTGCCCCCCTTCTCTCTCCGCCCACCCCCCACCCATGAGCACAAAAACACATTTCAACAGAGCCAGAACTTGCCCCTGTAGCAGCTCTGAGACACAGCACCCAAATGTGTTTATTTATTATGTTTCTATACCACCCTTTATCCGAGGATCCCAGGTCCCACAGAAGAAAGAGCTTTAGAACAGGGGTCAGCAACCTTTTTAAGCCATGGGCCGGTCCACTGTCCTTCAGATCATGTGGTGGGCAGGACTATTTTTGGGGTGGGGTGGGGAAATGAACGAATTCCTATGCCCCACAAATAACCCAGAGATGCATTTTAAATAAAAGGACACATTCTACTCATGTAAAAACACCAGGCAGGTCCCACAAATAACCCAGAGATGCATTTTAAATAAAAGGACACATTCTACTCATGTAAAAACACCAGGCAGGCCCCACAAATAACCCAGAGATGCATTTTAAATAAAAGGACACATTCTATTCATGTAAAAACACCAGGCAGGCCCCACAAATAACCCAGAGATGCATTTTAAATAAAAGGACACATTCTACTCATGTAAAAACACCAGGCAGGCCCCACAAATAACCCAGAGATGCATTTTAAATAAAAGGACACATTCTACTCATGTAAAAACACGCTGATTCCCAGACCGTCCGTGGGCCAGATTGAGAAGGCGATTGGGCCGAATCCGGCCCATGGGCCTTAGGTTGCCTACCCCTACTTTAGAGGGATAGATTTGGGCTGGGTTCTTATTATTTGACTTGCTGCACGGTGTCCCCATCTGCCGCTTGGTCCAGGAAAAGGATTCCACCGGGGATTTAAAGCTCCTTTCTGGTGTTACCTTAGCTGTGGGCAAGCGCCTGCAACACATGCTAGCCCCAGAGGATCTGCAACAACAAGGGGATCCCTCCCATGCTACCACCTCCAGTCCTAGATCTGCGGTGGCTCCTTTCCTGCTAAGGCTCAGATCCCATCAAGATTAGAGGGTTTGGCTGTTGTTGTTCATTTTTGTAGTAATGCTACTTACCGTATTGGTTGTTCCTGAGCCACATGGTGAATTCATCACCTTGCAGTTACTCAGCTGCTTCTGCCCTTTTATTTTAGGATTTTCCTCATTTTATTATTCCCCTGCACTATTTTGGTTATTATTCCCCTGCACTATTTCCATGTGAACCAAATACTATTCCCTATTGTTGGGGGGGGGGTGGCTTTCCAACACAGAACCGGTTTTCCACTTTCCTCTCACCTATATTGATCTTTTGACCTCAGATAGGAATCCTTAGGAAGGAAGAGATACCTTCTTTTTTTGCTCCCCAAAATTGACAGAACCATATATATTTTATATTATTTATTTTAATGCTCGTTCTCAATGCACACTTTCCCCAAAACCTTCACTTTACTCTGCAGGGGAGATAAATGTTTGTGATTATCCTACATTTCCCTGCACCTTTTGCAGAAGTGTGTGTGTGTGTGTGTGTGTGTGTGTGTGTGTGTTCTCAATGGACCTTTGCAATGCTGTGCAACAGTTATCTGCAGCCAGACACCCCTAATGGAAAACATTGCCAGTGCCACATAAGATGTAGCTGGTGGGTGTCCATCAAAGTGCAACTGTAACATACACTTTCAGCTGTACATCTTAACTTGGTGATCTTACCCTGTTTCCCCTATTTTAAGACTTAGTCATAAAATAAGCCATAGCAGGATTTTTTCGCATTTGCGAAATATAAGCCGTATCCTGAAAATAAGCCATAGTGATAGGCGCAGTTCTGGAGGGCGCCAAGGAAAAGGCGGGGCTGTGCGTCCAGTCCCGCCACCAAAACCAGTCAGCCCCAGAAGCAGCACTCAGGAACTCTGCAGAGCAGGGCGCACAGGAAGGGGCAGCGGGCACGACAAAGGCACTCCGAAGGTCTCTTTGCCCGCGCGGTCGCCCAACTCCACTCGGTGCAGAGCGCACAGGGCGGCCGCCGTGGTGGAGAGGGAAGGCGGCACGGGCTTTCCCTGCTCGCCGCCACAATGAAATCCCCCGAGCCGCCCCGCGCGTCGCCCAAGAGGCCCCTTGGAAAACAAGGCTTCTGTCAAGTTTCGAGGAGGGAAGGCGGCGGAGGAGGAGCAGGAGAGAGCGCCCAGCGAAAGCGGGTCTCTCTGGTGCCCGTTTCCTCAAAGCTCAGCTTGGATTCTCCCCCCGCTGCCAGCAAGCAAACAAAGAGCTCCGCGCCCGTCCCGTCCTTCGCAGCCCCAGAACTCGAGCGTGGCCTTGCCAAGGCGTGCTTACGTAATAAAAATAAGACATCCCCTCAAAATAAGCCATAGTGCGTTTTCTTGAGGAAAAGAAATATATAAGACGGTGTCTTAAAATAGGGGAAATGCGGTAGTGTATTCAGGGTGTTGGTGACTTGTGGGAGTCAGTTGGTAATTCCCCACACCTCAACAGGTGTGATGCATCAGCAAAGGATGCAGAGCCCCAGCAGAGACATCAGAGATTTCCTGCTCCCCACAGACAGCTTCTTCCAGAGTCCCCAGTTAAGGGAAAAACTGCTCTCCCACACAGTTCAAAGAAGAAGAAGAAGAGTTTTGGATTTGATATCCCGCTTTATCACTACCCGAAGGAGTCTCAAAGCGGCTCACATTCTCCTTTCCCTTCCTCCCGCACGACAAACACTCTGTGAGGTGAGTGGGACTGAGAGACTTCAGAGAAGTGTGACTAGCTCAAGGTCACCCAGCAGCTGCAGGTGGAGGAGCGGAGACGCGAACCCGGTACCCCAGATTACGAGTCTTCCGCTCTTAACCACTGTGTAGGAGCGGAGACACGAACCCGGTTCACCAGATTATGAGTCTACTGCTCTTAACCACTACACCACACTGGTTCTCACACTTACCCAAGATTTGGTTTCCTTGGAATGTGGGACAGCAGAGACTGTGGTGTCCTTAGGATACATGGTTTATTTACACTGTATACATTACATCCTGAGCCTAGGATGGAGCGGCTCACAGCATTAAATCCTGAAAAGGTCTTGCTTCTCCCATTGCCACGGCTTTGAATTTCAACATAACTTCCAGCTTCTGCCTGCTTTTGGCTCAGCTCACACATTCTCTGCCTTTTGTCTTCAAAGTCTTCTTTCTTCTTTGGCGGTCACTCGTAGCTGAGTAAGATTGTTTTCCATTAACATGGTCTTAACAGTGAGTCCGTAGGTGACTGTGGAGGCCAATTCTGGATCCACACGTCCTTCCACAGTGGGGACATTGGTTCCCGGCCGGGAGTTGATCACGGTGAGGGTTTGCCAAATGCACCTTCCTCTTAGCACATTTCTTTCGTTCTGAGTTCAAGCATCTTCAAAGCCCATTACACCTTTCATAGAATCATAGAATCATAGAGTTGGAAGAGACCACAAGGGCCATCCAGTCCAACCCCCTGCCAAGCAGGAAACACCATCAAAGCATTCCTGACAGGTGGCTGTCAAGCCTCTGCTGAAAGACCTCCAAAGAAGGAGACTCCACCACACTCCTTGACAGCAAATTCCACTGTCGAACAGCTCTTACTGTCAGGAAGTTCTTCCTAATGTTTAGGTGGAATCTTCTTTCTTGTAGTGTGAATCCATTGCTCCGTGTCCGCCTCTCTGGAGCAGCAGAAAACAACCTTTCTCCCTCCTCTATATGACATCCTTTTATATATTTGAACATGGCTATCATATCACCCCTTAACCTTCTCTTCTCCAGGCTAAACATACCCAGCTCCCTAAGCCGTTCCTCATAAGGCATCGTTTCCAGGCCTTTGACCATTTTGGTTGCCCTCCTCTGGACACGTTCCAGCTTGTCAGTATCCTTCTTGAACTGTGGTGCCCAGAACTGGACACAGTATTCCAGGTGAGGTCTGACCAGAGCGGAATACAGTGGTACTATTACTTCCCTTGATCTAGATGCTATACTCCTATTGATGCAGCCTAGAATTGCATTGGCTTTTTTAGCTGCTGCATCACACTGTTGACTCATGTCAAGTTTGTGGTCTACCAAGACTCCTAGATCCTTTTCACATGTACTGCTCTCAAGCCAGGTGTCAGCCATCCTGTATTTGTGCCTTTCATTTTTTTTGCCCAAGTGTAGTACTTTACATTTCTCTCTGTTAAAATTCATCTTGTTTGCTTTGGCCCAATTCTCTAATCTGTTAAGGTCATTTTGAAGTGTGATCCTGTCCTCTGGGGTATTAGCCACCCCTCCCAATTTGGTGTCCCAACCTTTGGTGAAGGCTGTTCTCCAATTGGTAGAAGGACAAGAACTCAGGCCACAGAAGTAAAATTATACTGGATAGTGGATAGAAGAATTTTCAAAACAGGGCCCTATCCTAGTGTATATACTTCACCTGACATATAAACTTAAATAAATCCATCTACAGAAGAGACTATTTGAAACAATTGTATCATTTGAACCACTATCCAGTATTTTTTTTACTTCTATAGAGTGAGATGAGCGCCACAACCCCAGAGTCGTCCACGACTGGACCTAATGGTCAGGGGTCCCTTTACCTTAACCTTAAAGTCAATGTAGTTGAGGAAGTTTTAGCCATTTCAAGAAAGATAATGGAAAAGAGGACTTGGGGGGAAAAGCGATAGGCTTCTGGGAAATGATACATTATGAATTTTAAAAGATTCCCCAGAGGCCTGAAGCTTTTCTTTTGGGGATTATAAGGGCAGAGGTCCTAAAAAAGATGGTTGAATTGTTTATGGATGCTACTACCACAGCCAGAATCCTGTATACGCAGAAGTGGAAAGAAGGAGAAGTTCAAACTAAAGAAGAATGGATTTTAAAGTTATTGAACTATGCAGAGATGGTGAAGTTGACAGCAAAAATAAGAGATCCAAACATTTTGTTGAAGACTGATGATTCTTTTCGGACTGTTTAAGAAAAAAATCACAATCCAATGAAATTGTGACCAGGATTTGAACTATAGGCAAGGGAAGGAGAATAAATAAATGATTGTTATGTAAGTCACAATATAATAGAAAATAAATGGTAGTGATGGCAGCAGATTAAGGATTACAATAGGAGCATCATGGACATAAGGATGGAAGTCAAAATGTATGAAATTATTATATTGAAGGTGAATTGAACAATGTTAAACTGTGTGTAAGGGACGCGGGTGGCGCTGTGGGTTAAACCACAAAGCCTAGGGCTTGCCGATCAGAAGGTCGGCGGTTCGAATCCCTGCAACGGGGTGAGCTCCCGTTGCTCGGTCCCTGCTCCTGCCAACCTACCGGTAGCAGTTCGAAAGCACGTCAAAGTGCAAGTAGATAAATAGGAACCGCTGCAGCGGGAAGGTAAACGGCGTTTCCGTGCGCTGCTCTGGTTCGCCAGAAGCGGCTTAGTCATGCTGGCCACATGACCCGGAAGCTGTACGCCGGCTCCCTCGGCCAATAAAGCGAGATGAGCGCTGCAACCCCAGAGTTGGACACGACTGGACCTAATGGTCAGGGGTCCCTTTACCTTTACCTTTAAACTGTGTGTAAAAAAAAAAAAAACCTAATAAAAATTATTATAAAAAAAAAGAAATATATGGAAAAGTCGGAGGGAAGGGATGTAGTTTGGGCAGGCTAATAAAACTGCTACCCCATAGCTGTCAACCCTCCCTTTTTTGGCGGAAAACTCCCTTATTCCAATGCCGTTTCCCGCTGCTATCCCGGATTGTTGATAACCCTTAAATTTCCCGGATTTCAAAGGAAGCAGCTCCTCTCCCTCCCTGCCGGCCAGGGAGGCTCCTCAGCTGTGTTGCTCGGCTGCCAATAAGGAGTCTGAGACCGACTGGGGGCGGAGCTTGCATGCCTTGTGCAGCCAGACCCTCACGCCCAACCAGACAGACAGCCTGCCTGCCGTCTATGCGCTCGCTCTTTCGCTCACCTGTTCACGCGCAGCCTCTGGAGCGCAGGGTGGCGAGGCTACTTGGTGCCATTGCACCGCCCTCACGACATCCCTTATTTTCAAATCTGAAAGTTTGAAAAAATCCCTTATTTTCAAATCCGAAAGTTGACAGCTATGTGCTACCCCCTCTCTGCGAAAACCTGGCGTCTCCAATCTGGGGACCTTGGTTGGTTGTGTCTGCTCTCCTTTCCCTCTCGGACCATATTGCTTTCTAGATGTGCCAGTTCAGCTGTTCTAATGTCACAGCCTGCAACATTAGGAAGGCTACACAGGTCCCTCAGCTGACAGGCAACTTTCACTCAATTAAACAGCTGTGGTATATTTGCACCAAGGGCTTGAAAGCAACACCTTCATGGCTGGTGGAGATAGGATGTATGTTCTTAAAGCCTCTCGGTGAACAGGGACCAATTTCCCTAGTGGCTCGTGATTATAAGGTAGGATTCACCCTAAATGAGCTTTTTTTTTTCAGCGACAGCAGGTGAAGAAAGGCTGATGACAACTGATGAGCTCAAGGGGATTAGTAATGAGACCTGGAGACTTCCAGCTTAGTTTTCACTGGTGTGAACATCGCTTGTTCCAGCAGCGACTTGAGGTCATTACCAGTTGATAGCTGTTTAGTGAAGTCTCGGAGAGACACTGGTAATACTTTAATCCCTTTATTAAATGACACCATCAAAATGCAAGGGGAAGACCAAACGGTTAAATATTGAACTAATTATGGAAGCCAGGTGGACTGAAATATTAGCGCAGGACGGTATATTAAGTCCATTGGGACAGCGTGGTTCACACAGCCCAGCAAAGAAATGTCTGCACAAGTGAGGAAAATACCTCAACCTGATAAAAGTGATGTTAGCAGTTTAAACCCAATGTCTGGGGCTTTAATTCAACTGCTGTGAACACTATGGGGCCTTATCCACACATATATTTCCTCCACTCTTTCAAAGCACTTTAAAGCTCTGTTTCCAAGCGCCTCTATTTTTAAAATTATTATTCCGGAGCTTTCCCGGCAAAAAGGAGCAGTTTTCATGCGGAAAGCTCAGGGCAATCAATGGGACATGGAGCTTTTAAGTGCAAAACCATGCCTGGAAAGAGGAGGGCACATAAAGAAAGAAGCTATACACGTTTTGCTGACATACACTATGCAAAAGAATGAAAGATCATTATTACCCCTGGCTCCTCTCTCCTCACTTCTCTCTCCGAGGGCCTTCTGGCAGTTCCCTCACTGAGAGAAGCGAAGTTACAGGGAACCAGGCAGAGGGCCTTCTCGGTGGTGGCGCCCGTCCTGTGGAATGTCCTCCCATCAGAGGTCAAAGAGATAAACAACTACCGGACTTTTAGAAGACATCTGAATAGGGACGTTTTTAATGTTTGATGTTTTATCGTATTTTTAATATTCTGTTGGGAGCTGCCCAGAGTGGCTGGGGTATAAATAATAATGATAATAATAATAATAATAATAATTATCTTCTCCCCTCCAACCTCACAATGCCTTCTGCAAAAGTGTCTCACACTGAATGTAACTGACCTGTAGAAAGGACTCTTATGAATTGAAAACAGAGATGTTATATGCACCTTTGTTATCCATGAAAATGTTTCAATAACATTAAAAAAAAATTGTGTGTGTATAAGCCCTTAGACTGCTGTTGTTGCTGCTAAGCATCAGATGAACAGGAAAAAACCTGCTCAGAAAGTGATTTATTGCCTCCCATCTTGGAACTACTTTCTCTCCATTAATTTAGATAGCAAATAGTGTCCCCCCATGTCTTTGGGTTTAAGTTTGAGTTAGGGGGGTGGGTGGCACCACTAGGAGGTGGTTGCAGTCCTATTTGGCTAGAGACGTTTCCAGAGGGTGATACATAGCTGTCAACTTTCGGATTTGAAAATAAGGGATGCCGCCAGGGCGGTGCAATGGCACCAAGTAGCCTCGCCACCCTGCGCTCCAGAGGCTGCGCGCAAACAGGTGAGCGAAAGAGCGAGCGCGTAGACAGCAGGCAGGAAGTGCAAGATTGGGCGTGAGGGTTTGGCTGCACAAGGCATGCAAGCTCCGCCCCCCATCGGTCTCAGACTCCTTATTGGCAGCCGAGCAACGCAGCGGAGGAGCCTCCCTGGCCGGCAGGGAGGGAGAGGAGCTGCTTCCTTTGAAATCCGGGAAATTTAAGGGATATCAACAATCCAGGATAGCAGCGGTAAACGGCATTGGAATAAGGGAGTTTCCCGCAAAAAAAGGGAGGGCTGACAGCTATGGGGTGATATTTGGGGAGTGTTCTTCAGCTCCGTGGAGCCTTCAACGTGGGGTTCCTCAGCATTCAGTTTTAGCCCCTATGCTGTTAACATCTACATGAAACTGCTGAGTGGAGTTATCTAGAGGTTTGGAGTACGTGGTCAGCAATATGCTGTTGACACTCAGCTCTGTTTCTCCTTTACATCTGCAGGTGAGGCAGTGGAAGTGCTGGACCAGTGTCTTGCCTCAGTAATGGACTGGATGAGAGCCAATGAAGTGAAGCTCAATCCAGATAAGACTGTGAGCAGTGCCCTAGACCAGATGGATGGGATGTTGCCTGCTCTTGATGCGGTTACACACCCTCTGGAGCGGCTTTGTAGCTTAGGATACTTCTGAATCCTTTGCTGTCATTTGTGGCTCAGGTGGCCTCAGTGTTTTTCCCCCAAATTTTTTTATTGATTTTTACAGTTTTTTTAAGCACATAACATAACGGTTAATTTTTCCATACTTCCCCCCTCTCACAGTGGGAAGCAACATTCATCCCCCTCTCTCACAAGGGTAGGCATAATCATTGTACATTTAACCTTACTAACAGTATTTATTATCATTGCTTGGGCCTGGCTCAATTCTGTGGGCCAGGCATTCCTTCATCCCTCAATTTCATATTTCGGTTGACTTCCTCGAGTCCCCCTCTGTTGACTTCATTATCATTCCTCTCTAACAGTTTTCATACTCCTAAATTTTAAAATATCATAAAATACAAAAATCATTTTATTTAAAACAATCCTTTTTCCAAACCTCAGCATCTTGGTACTTCTGCTCTTTTCCTATAATCTTATCCCCTTTCCTTACTTCTACGTTATTTCAAAATCCTAATTTTGTACTTTTTGCACCCTTACCTCCCTCTGGTCTCGGAATTTTTAGCTAAATTTCCCCCTATAAAACTCCTAATTTAAACATATATTCATTTATGCCAGTGACCGTGTCCGTACATCATAGCTGGTGGCCTCAGTGTTGGTGCTGACCTTTAAAGCCCTAAACGGCCTCGGTCCAGTATACCTGAAGGGGCGTCTCCACCCCCATCGTTCTGCCTGGACACTGAGGTCCAGCACCAAGGGCCTTCTGGGGTTCTCTCACTGCGAGAAGCCAAGTTACAGGGAACCAGGCAGAGGGCCTTCTCGGTAGTGGCGCCCTCCCATCAGATGTCAAGGAAATAAACAACTACCGGACTTTTAGAAGACATCTGAAGGCAGCCCTGTTTAGGGAAGCTTTTAATGTTTAATAGACTACAGTATTGCATTTTAATATTCTGTTGGAAGCTGCCCAGAGTGGCTGGGGAAACCCAGTCAGATGGGTGGGGTATAAATAATAACAATAAATAATAATAATAATAATATTATTATTATTATTAGTGGTGCAGAGTGCCTTCCATCAGTTTTGACTGGTGGCCCAGCCATGCCCCTATCTGGACAGGATAGCCTAACTTCTGTCATTCATGCTGTGACAAACTCTTAAATTAGATTACTCCAGCACATTATATATGAGGGTGTCTCTGAAGGCAGCAACTTCAGCTGGTGCAGAATTCAGTGGCCAGTTCACCACGGCAAGACAGTTTGAGCATAAAATAATAGCATTTGTACCCCATCCATCTGATTGGGTTGCCCCAATGACTCTGGGAATCTGGCACTTATCCTGGCTGCACTGGCTGCCAATTGATTTCCGGGACCAATTCAAAGTGCTGCTTTTGACCTATAAAGCCTTAAAATGGCTCAGGACTGCAATACCTCAAGTGCTGCTTCTCCCCATAATCAAATCCCTCCTCCATGAGAGGTCAGGCCTCTTAAATGTGTTTGTGGGAGGGGGGGGCTATTGGTTTTTATTATGTTATGTATCCCGCATTTTCATTTTATATTTTCGTGCTACAAACCACCCTTTGATCTTCAGATCAAGAGTGGCATATAAAATAAAGATATAAATAAGCACCTTTTAATCTTGCACTTCCTTCGAGGATCTCAGGGTAATAAACAAGACCCTTCCCCCTCCCCACTTTAATCCTCTTCATAGTCTCTGTGAGCCATGTCCATCTGAGAGAATGCAACCGGCCCAAGGTTACTCACCTGAAAAATACTGACATTATTGAGAATTGCATGTACATGTTACAGTCTTCTCCAACCAGGGGAGCAGACAATGAGCTCAAGGCAAATAGCAGTTTTTGCCCATAGCTCTCTGCTGCCATATTCCAGGATTTGTAACTTACTGTGCTATGTCTATTTACCTCTGAAGCTTCCAGCAGATGAAAGCTCCTAAAAAAAACCCCCATAGTGTGAGACTGATGCTTTCTATGTAACATTTAACAGTTTGCAAGGATGTGAGCTCTACAGCAGCATTAGAAATAAAGCAAATAGATGGAGGTTGCAATAGCATCATCACATCTCCATGAATATTGGGACTGGGACAGGAATGGTGATTAAAGCAGCAGACAAACTGGGCACCTAGCATCGTTTGCTGTCTCGAGGCGTTGTTAACTCAAAATTTAAACTATCTTAACAATCCTGGAGTGCTCCGGTTTTTCAAGCCCACACTAGGAGTGTATTAGTCCTGGGAACTGACTTGCAGCCTTTTAATAAAGCAGTTGTGAGAGAGATGCTTCCAGAGGAAAAAGGAAGCGCAGTGTTGAAAAGTTGGTACTGCATCAAGCTTCAGTCTCCGCAAGCAGAGTTGTTCATCTTAAGTAGAGCAGAGGGGTCCTGAATCAGGAAAGAGTTGCATGGAATCCTGCTAAACTGTGCAGGCTTAACCCCCAACCCCCAGCTCATCAGCTAACAAGCAGGGGGTCAGTCCTGCTCTTATGGCTGAATGCCTATTTCCTGCTGGAAACACAAGATTTAACCCCAGCCTCTTGTGCATCAGAATACAAGTGACGTCAGCTGATGGGCGAGTGGGCGTAGTTTGGGGGAAATGGGTCTTGTGGAGCAACTTGGGACTCCCTGTTGGGCCAAGACTAATTTGTGAGCCAGAGATTCCCCCCCACACACACTCCATGGAAATGCAGCTCCTTCTGAGAAAAAACTGTTATACAGTGTGATATAAGAAAAATCTGCTCTTATTCCCTTATGGGGTACACAAGAGCCTTCCCAGGTTCTCCATCGGTAGGAGTAAATTACAGAGACCAACCAGAGAAAAATTGAGAAGCAAAACCTTTATTTTCACTGTTGCAACAGGGTGCTTTCCTTACACACACAGGAGCAGGAAAAGAACCCAGAACAATGGTGTGCCAACTCCTATATAGACTTTGAAATTCCCCCCCTTCCGCTCAAGACCACCCCCCCTATACATCATAGGTACATCACAAAAAGGGGTGTAACCCAGGACCACCCCTCAGATACATCACAGCTACATCATAGAAAAAGGCGGTCTCCAACAGAAATCTGTTTACCTCCTGTCTGCCACTTCATATGATAATGTCTTATTTGATTGCCTTTCCTGGGCAGTCTGGCCATTCCTTTTAGATGGTGATTACTTAATTTCTGAGACAATGGAAAGGTTCTCTCACACACACCCTTCCTCCTTGGAGAGAAACACCTGGTCAGTTTTTGAGAGTCAAAATGGTGTCAGGAGTCAAAATGGTTTCAGGACTGTCTTTCTGTGCTGTTTTCAGACATTCTGGTTTCAGTCACCCCTCTCTGTTCATGTCTCAAATAGTGTACTGGGGTGTTTTAAAAGGAAGCTCCCCCCCTTCCGAAATTCCTACAACAATTCCCCTCTCTGAGGCAAGATTGTTGTGTAACAACCAATCATTGCCTCACACAATCCATGGTCACGTATTCGCCTTCTCCCAGGTAGTACAGTGGGACAACTTAGGGAAATGTGGGGGCTGTGGAGAGTTGTCATCATGGCGGGGAAAATGAAATGGATACCTTTGTGTAAATCTGAAGTCTTGCAAGTCAGGCCCCTAAGTGTAGCAGTGCTCATAGATGGACATAGGACATCATATTTTGTTACTAAATTACTTGTGGTAGTGTAGCACTTTGGGATAAACATTTTCTCAATAGTGGTCTATGCTTTACACTCAGCAGGAAAGTGACTGAAAAATGGAGTCTGTTTTGTTTCTGTCTTTTTGCGTTTGTGTTCCCAGGTGACCAATCTAGCTTCCCTCTGGTCTCACACCTCCATCATACCACAGCAGCAACAGTCCCTGGGGAATCCCCGGAGGGCTTTCCTCTTGACCATTTTCGCCTGGCACTTGCCATAGATTTTGGAAAGGTTTGAACACGTCGTGAGAGAAATGTCCTTGCCTAACCTTCCTATGGGATTTTATTTTATAGGCTGGTCTTGCACTCATGGGAAAATTGCTCAGTTGTTCTAAGGGGACCAAAGAAAGTTCATTGTACCTGGGATACATGCCCAATCAGAACTGAGCCAAATTAGAATTTATTTTGCCCCATGGTTGATACTTTCCTAACCAATCTGTTTAAAGAAACCTTATAAAAGGGCACGTTGTCCAAATTGGTTAATTTTAATTCTATAAGGGATCCTTTCTGCTAAATCAAAGCATATACACTTTTCCTGCTATCTTTGGTAGAATTAAAATGTATAAAGTTGGAGTGGGACAAGGATATGTGGTCATAAATTGATCTAGAGTAGTCTAAATATGGTTCTACGCAATGGCCTGATCTATTAGAAAGCATAAAATGCATGAGAATTCCTCCACTAGTGTAAACAATAAGAATTAAAGTGGTACATTAGACATAAAACAATAATTAAACACAAAATTGGGTCGCCGCCCCCCCTTTGTGGAAATCACATATTATCAAACACATTTCAGAATTCTTACATAATAATACATAACACACACAACATACAATTATTAATTCCAGACCATTTGCATGTCTTTGAGGAAATCATGAGATTTTTGAGACAATTCTTCCTTTTACACGTATCCTTAACCATTGGGTACAAGGGCTTGAGGTCAGAAAGAGAGAAAATGTCCTTAAAGAGCAACTTTCCCCCTATGTCAGCTTCACCCCCCCCTCAGTCTGTCCTTTTGAATGAGATTTCCGTGGCCACTTTTAAAACTCTGGTGTCTGTTGCTGTTGCAGGTGATAGTCTTGTGGTCACAAGGAATTTTGACTGAGGGTTTTCCATCATTGGGTTTGCATTAACACCTGATATCCTGTAGGAGGACAGGGTTTGGGGCTTAAAGACACAGTTAGAGAATATCCTTGAATTTTTCTTGGGAAGCTGCAAACAATAAAACTTTTGAGTTAAGCATTTTATTCATGTCAATATTATTATCACTTTTCTATATAATTACTTCTGTGATCTTCTGCTGTTTAAAGATAAAAATATTAAAAGGAAGCAAAAACAAAATTTAGATTACCAGTTAAATAATTTTTTCCAAAAAATAGTAAAATAATGGAAAAAACTTAAAATTCATCATGTGCTATCTGATAAAAAAAGAAAACTTTATGAAAAGAAACACTTACAGATGGTACCTGACCCATCTAAATCAGTCAGAATTAATAAATATCAGGAATAAGTTTTGGAGATGCAATAAAATGAAGGACCTTATTCCATGTGATTCACATGCCCTCAAAATATAAAAACATGACCTGAGGAACCCAAAATAAATAAATGCTAAAACACACAAATTTTTAAACATCCCAAATAAAAGGAGAAGGAAAAAAATGTTTCTTTATGTGGCAAAATCAGCTAAAGTGTTAATATCAAAATATTAGAACCAATAAAAGGTGAGTGGCAATTTAAGGCTGTGCAATGGGTTTGCTTAAAACTACCTGACAAAACACAGTTCTAAAAAAAACAATACTTGGTTGTGCTTAGATTCTCAAATATCCTGCTGAAAGCTGTGAAAAGAATTTTGCATGTTAGATTGAGGGAAGGGAAGGATTAACAGAGGTAAATGCTTTGGGTTGGAATGCAAATGTGAGATAATCCATCTTGAGTACCCACTGAGATAGAACAATGGAATCTTGGTTGCTCTGTCTGTCACCTGGAGAGAACAGCCCCCCCACATTCCCCCCCCCTTCGGAGACAGAATTTGCATTAAGCGTCTGAAAGAACTGCAAATTCTTTCTCCGCACTTTTGGTTCTTCATATCCTGTTGAAAGAGAAAATTGTTTCATGTGGAAATCTCTGTCAGGAGATGTTCCTAAAATGCATTAAAGAAAACCTGTTCTAAAATTCATTTAAATCACTACCCTCTCATTTTACCTGTGGAAAGATTTTGGCATGTTATTTTTTATGGCCCAATACTTAACTCTTTTGTTATTCCTCAAGTAGCCCCTGGGGCAAAGGGCACAAAGGGTTTTTCCTTCAATTCCTCAATGGCTCCAAGTTTTACATAAAGTTGAATTTAAGTTGAGTGGGGAGTATGACTTTGCCACCTCTTAGTTAAAAAAAACAAAAAACCTCCCCCCCCTTTTCTCCTTTTTTTGGGTAAAGTTGGCATAGCCTCTGTGCATGTACAGAGTTCATGACTCAGAAATCTATTGTACCATTTGAAAGAATTGCATCTGTTGTCTTTCTGTTTCTTGCTACTTAGGAAGTAGGCTTATAAATCTTAAAACTTTATATAGGACTTCAACATCCAGACAACCCTTCCACCAGAACCAGAGATATAAGTTTGGTCAAATTGAAGTCTCAGCACTAATGACTCATGCTTACTGTATCAAATAAACATACCTGCAGCCCAGGCACAGAAATTGGGACCAATGCCTCCTTTATGTACAGGACATTGGGGTGCAGGTTTCTATTAAAATGTGTGCTCCCCTTCTGGTCATTGCAGAAGATCTGCTCCCTTATATATGGGTGAAATGCCCAGAGGGTCAGAATTCATATTTTAACATTCTAATTCATTTCCGCCTTACCATTTCTTCTACCCTTTATCTACAGGGATGGTCAAGGCTCATTCTACTTGATTGGATTATTAATTTTGTATGTGCTTAAACTTTAAATATAGACAAAATGGTAAAAACTTAGATAACTACTCCTTAAAAAAAAGAAAGAAAAACTCACTCTATTCTAAACTCTGAAAACCAATCTTTCTGTACACACAGAAACAAAACAAAACAAAAACCCAAAGCTGGGCTGAATTTCAACCCATCCCCACACCAGGATTTAAAAATTACCCTCCAATGTTTGCAAGACACATTCTCTCTCTCTCTCTCTCTCTCTCTCTCTCTCAGCACCTTTACATCACATACAACATACAATCCACCATTATAGATTTGATGGAAGTGATTTTTAGAAAAGCTAAAAAGAGAATAGTTGAACAATTTTTCCTAAGGCCTGGTGAGCCAATGAATTAAAATGACCACACATAGGAAAGTGGAATGGGGGGTACCTTTAGCAAACATTGCCCCCCCTTGCCAAACAAAGCTTACTCAGGAATAGATTTACCTGTTTAAGCACAGAAGATGGGAAAGAAAAAAAAAACTCAGATAGAACAAAGAGGGGTGGGAAAGCATTTTAAAAACAGTTTTAGGATTCCTCAAAGACCGTTTACTTTAAGCCAGATACTGCATTTTATATTGAAAAGCATCTTGTGCTTAACTTTTAAAACTTTGCAGCAGGAAAAATTAAGTACAGAGCACAGCCTTCCTTTTACGCAGACCTTGAACATTGTGAGTTCACAAATTCCAAGTTTAAACAAACCATTTTCAAAGTTACCAATCTCCCATTTCCTTTTTTTTTGTCCTGCTTCTCCTTACTGCAGGAAAAAATAAGTATACACACACACTTTTTACTCTTTGGAGAAAAATTGGCCTTCTATAGCCTCTTTTTTAAATTAAAAAAAAGAAAAAATATGTACACATCATTGCCACCCTTTTCAATATTTGCCATGGTTTTGGGTTGATCAAGCCCTTACATGAAATTTTAAAGCACCCCCCCCCACTGTGCACAGTTAAGAGAAGTTGTGGCCAAATTTAAACACAAACCAATTTTAAACACAGACACAAAGTTTCTCAATCACAAATTGAAGGGTCTGTCAGAGTCCAGGTGGGAAGTAAGCACCAGCCAGGCTTCTTTCCCATCAGGAGTCCGTGGGTTCATTTCTTTGATTGAGATGCACCCAATTTTAAGAATCTTAATAGTGCTGGCCTTTACTTTTATACTGCAGTCGGGGCTTTATCCCCACTTAACCCTGGACACGTAAAAAACAAAAAAAAATCAGATCCAAGATCTACCCAGCTGTTTGCCTCCCTGGCCTCTTTGCCTCTTTGGCTTCACAGCTGCCCGTGCGACTCACTGCCTTTGAAACCCTCTATCAGACATTCAATCAGCCTAGGGTTCCACAGCAACTTCCCTGCCTCTTACACACTAAGGAAAAGACCACCTGCCCCCCGGACGCTTCTTGAATGCAATGCCAAGGCGGTAATGTCTGGATAGAATTTGAAATGGAAAAGGCAACCTTGCCTGGACAGGAACGGGGAAAGGAAACAGAAAATGAACAGAGGAAGAGACAGCCCGCTCAGCCTCCTTGTACAGGTTGACAGGAGTGAGCTATGGTGGGTCCCCTTTTAACGCAATTTAAAACGCAGGGTCCCAAGCCCGGGAGTTGGTTAAACCAAGTCCACAATAAAGCAGAAAGGGATAGAAAAGAATTTTTAGTTGCTGCGGCCAGTAGCCCACTCCCCGTGTCCAGAACCCTTATATTCTCTCATACTCACTTCTGCCTGCTGTTCCTGGCGATCCCGGGATCTCTTGACTGGTTGTTTAAGGTCGGCCTGATAAAATTTTGCTTCCTCTGATTGGCCCCGCCAGAACTCCAGTTATTTCCAGACCCTGGGATCAATGGAGGACCGGTTTTCCTCCTGGCAAAATGCCTGGTGCGCGCTGGATCACCAGTCCTTCCTTTCCCCCCAGAATCCGGGTAACCGATCGTCCTTTCGTGGTCGCCATTTAATATAAGAAAAATCTGCTCTTATTCCCTTATGGGGTACACAAGAGCCTTCCCAGGTTCTCCATCGGTAGGAGTAAATTAGAGACCAACCAGAGAAAAATTGAGAAGCAAAACCTTTATTTTCACTGTTGCAACAGGGTGCTTTCCTTACACACACAGGAGCAGGAAAAGAACCCAGAACAATGGTGTGCCAACTCCTATATAGACTTTGAAATTCCCCCCCTTCCGCTCAAGACCACCCCCCCTATACATCATAGGTACATCACAAAAAGGGGTGTAACCCAGGACCACCCCTCAGATACATCACAGCTACATCATAGAAAAAGGCGGTCTCCAACAGAAATCTGTTTACCTCCTGTCTGCCACTTCATATGATAATGTCTTATTTGATTGCCTTTCCTGGGCAGTCTGGCCATTCCTTTTAGATGGTGATTACTTAATTTCTGAGACAATGGAAAGGTTCTCTCACACACACCCTTCCTCCTTGGAGAGAAACACCTGGTCAGTTTTTGAGAGTCAAAATGGTGTCAGGAGTCAAAATGGTTTCAGGACTGTCTTTCTGTGCTGTTTTCAGACATTCTGGTTTCAGTCACCCCTCTCTGTTCATGTCTCAAATAGTGTACTGGGGTGTTTTAAAAGGAAGCTCCCCCCCTTCCGAAATTCCTACAACACAGTGGTACCTCTGATTACGTACTTAATTCGTTCCAGCGGTCTGTTCTTAACCTGAAGCACCACTTTAGCTAATGGGACCTCCCCCTGCCGCTGCCCGATTTCTGTTCTCATCCTGAAGCAAAGTTCTTAACCCGAGGCAATATTTCTGGGTTAGCAGTCTGTAAACTGAAGCGTCTATAACCTGAAGCGTCTGTAACCAGAGGTACCACTGTATTCCAGATAGATGTGCTTTGCATTTTTAGAAAGTCCTTTACCAAGATAATCCAAATTTTCAGCTGTCTTCTCAGTGTCATCAGCCACCACCTTGCTTCTGAAGATTGACATTCATGAACTGAACACTCAGTATAGAATTATGTGCCTCTTCTCAACTTATGCAGCACAGACAGGCAGTCCTACTCCATGCTCAGGCTAGTTAGCTAGCTATGTATTAGCCATTCCCCCTCCTGATCAGCGTCCTGAATAAATCAGCCTTACCCAGAGGGGGGGGGAGGGGACCCACTTTGGAAAACAAAAAAGCAAAAACTGCTACCAGAAAAAAGTAAGAAAATCTTTCCTTCCTTCCTTTCTAAACCAATTCATGAACCAAGAGCCTGTACATTGACCACTAATAATGAAACACAGAAGACAGGAGTGCCTGGCGTGCTCTGGTCCATGGGATCACGAAGAGTCGGACACGACTAAACGACTAAACAACAACAACAATGAAACATATGTTGTAGATATTTCCCCACATTTATTATGCTGTTTTTGTGATATACAAATGACATGAGAAAACTTGGTATACTTGTTTGTATAACCTTATTCTTGTTTATAAAACCCAATAATAATAATAATAATAATAATAACTAAGAAAAAAGTATCCGAAGCAAAATACACAATTTATAAGTGCAATATCCATAAACATTTTCACAATCTTTTCTTTTGTTACTAGGCCCTCCCTCTCCTATAATAAAATACATATTTTGATTTTAAATATTCCTTTTCATTTTACATATTACTTCCTTTATATAAGCTCTTCAACTCTTTTGTCATTACAAGGCCTTTTATTAACAAGTCATTTAAAAGAGAATTTACACGGTACGGTCCTGCCCGCTGCGTTGACCCTACCACTCTCCCTCCTGCTAAGGTGCACTCGCCTGGCCGTGGGTCAGGTGTGCTTGTGGTGAATGGAGGCAGACTTGGCCAATCCATTTTCCTAACTGGCAGTGTAAGTGAGGAGTGAATAGTGAGCTTTCTGCTCAACGTAAGCCTTTCGCTCTGCTGCTTTTCATGCGTCCAGCTTGATGCTCAATTCTTGCACCCAGCACCTCAGGAGTCTTGAGTTTTCTTTCCATAGCCTTGCACTTGCGCTCTTCCCTCAGCAGCCGTTGTCCTTTCCATGTGCCCATAGATATTTTTTTCTCCTTTTATGGAGGTGCAATGGGGGAGGATTTGACTTAAAAAACCAAGATTTATTGCTTATTTCAGTGGCCACTCATGCTCTCTCCACTGGGCCCATTTTGTTAGTCTGCAGGAATTAACTTTATTATTTTTATTATTTTTATTATTATTAATTATTATTATTTAGAATTTATATACCGCCCTATAAGGGACACGGGTGGCGCTGTGGGTTAAACCACAGAGCCTTGGGCTTGCCGATCAGAAGGTCAGCAGTTCGAATCCCCGCGATGGAGTGAGCTACCGTTGCTTGGTCCCAGCTCCTGCCAACCTAGCAGTTCGAAAGCACACCAAAGAGCAAGTAGATAAATAGGTACCACTCCGGCGGGAAGGTAAACGGCATTTCCGTGCGCAGCTCTGGTTTTCCAGAAGCGGCTTAGTCATGCTGGCCACATGACCTGGAAGCTGTATGCCGGCTCCCTTGGCCAATAAAGCGAGGTGAGTGCGCAACCCCAGAGTCGTCCGCGACTGGACCTAATGGTCAGGGGTCCCTTTACCTTTACCGTTACCACCTATAACTGGAGGTCTCAAGGCAGTTCACAGAACATAGTTGTTCCTCTTTAGGAGTTATTAACAAATTTACATGCAAATTCTTACAAAGGCTGCCTACAACAAAAATGAAGAGATCTGACAACTATCATAAACAAGAGTCTCGGGCATTTAAAATGGTACACAAGTAATAAATTTCTCCTTGCCTTGTTCATGTGATGCTAGTCTGTAAGGCATGACTTTCCCGTGAAATGAAAATTGTGAGCAAGGCTGACCTCATCTACGAAACCTTATGCCCACAGTTACAGCCACAGAGAATGTTTCTGGCAAAGCGCTGCAAACCGCTTGTATTCTCAGTTAGTTACAAGTGTGCTGACTACAGAAGAACACCTTCTCACCTAAAGACAACTGCTGAATCGCAGGAATGAACTCACACATCCTGATTGACACAAAAACTGCTCAAGGGGAGTTTATCCTTTGTTGCCAGATGTTATTCTTTCAGGAAAAGTAAATGCAGGTATTGGAAAAGGAATGTATCAAAAGGGGGGGAAGGGGGGGGAGTGTAGGCCCTGAAGCATAGAGGGTGGGGAACATGTGGGGTGCCAGATGTTGCTAGACTACAACTCCCATCATCTGTGACCATTGAGTCAAGGTATTAAAAGCTGAAAATCTGCAGTCCACCAAAAAGTAGAAAATCTAGAGTGGTGTTAGAATATATACAAACCACAAGTCTTCTGTTTAAAATGAGATCAGAACAGTAATCAATATAACCACACACAAAATTATGTGTACGATTCATGTTCATTGTAAAAACATGTTGATACTAAGTAAACTAGTCCAATAAAATGCTTTCCTCTACAGAGTGGCAGTACTGGCAAATGTCCTTGCAGTTTTGCCATTTATGGCAACTCAATTTAGTGCATAGTTAAACTGGTTTGCAAACTTTTCGTGTTTTCTTTGATCCATTCGATTCATTGCTTTCACCACCCGCTTCATGGCTGTTCTGTAAGAAGAAAACAAGACAAGATGAAAAGGAGAGAACTAAACTGAGGTTACACACAAATGTGAGCAGCATTTATGAACATGTGAGCAAATATAATGAAGTGGGATGTGATTAATTGCTAATCAAGCCTCCACAACACTGCAGTGATGACGAAGCAGAACAAATTTATAATCCTAATTAAATTAGCTACAGAAATAAGTTTTAATTTAGCAATGGGCTCATTAAGAGAAATAAACAAACAGAAGTCCTTCACTGTAATGATCGCACACTCCACACCTTTTATGGCCACATTCATTTTACACAATTGCTTTAGTGAAATTTTAAACACTGAAGTGGGAATATACGGAACATGTACCTCTAGGGGGCAATGTTTATGATCTTCTGCATATCAGTAAACAGTCTGAGCTTGGTAAGCAGAAAGCATTTTGCACATTAAAAGGGGATTAACCAGAGCAATATAAACAAACAGCAACTATTTTGAAACTATCAAATTAGTTTAATGGGGCCCCTAAACCACGAAGTCTTAACAACAGGCGCTGTGCATGCATGCGTCCATTCAATTCATCCCACAAACCTGCAAATACCTGTTTTTAACAGAACTCAAAGCCTCTGCATAAAATCATTTCTGGAAACAAATTTTCTTTCACCTCCTGCCCCCCCCCAAAGCATAAACTGAGAAGAGTTGCTCAGATCAGAGGGAAGGGCTTTCTTTCTACAGATCATACAAAGGGAAGGATCTCAATCCACTTCAATAAACTGAAGCCACTGAATCTTATTTCAATACTTATTCTATATGTCCAGTTACAGGTAGATAGCCGTGTTGGTCTGTCATAGTCAAAACAAAATAAAAAAAATCCTTCCAGTAGCACCTTAGAGACCAACTAAGTTTGTTCTTGGTATGAGCTTTCGTGTGCATGCACACGAAAGCTCATACCAAGAACAAACTTAGTTGGTCTCTAAGGTGCTACTGGAAGGAATTTTTTTTATTTTATTCTCTATGTGTTAAACAACACAAATTATAGACCGGGTGTGCTCAGTCAAGTCGACTTCACAAAACTCCTGCCTCCTACATTTCATGTTTCCCCCCCCCCCCCAAGTATAGGCTCGAGGATAAAAATTATTGTATATACGTCAACCCTTCCCCAAGTCAGCTTTAGAATTTCTGGAAATCTCTAGCTTTCGAGACAGGTGCCTAGTTTTCCTACTTGCCTGCAACAGGATGCCCCTAAAATTTAGCTTCTCCAATCTGCAAATAAGATAACTGAGACAAATTTTCTATGAACCTGTATTGTAATATTCTAGCACCGGCATGTCCAACAGGTAGATCGTGATCTATTGGTAGATCACTGGTAGATCATTGGCTCCCCTCAAAGAAGCTGAACAACTGTGGCTCCCCTTAAAAAAGCTCAACATTTTACCTCCTCCCTGAAAAAACTCAACAACTTTGACCTGAACCCCAAAAAAGGGGGTAGATCACTGCCAGTTTTTAGCCCTGTGAGTAGATCGCAGTCTCTTGGGAGTTGGCCACCCCTGCACAACTATTCCCTCCAGTTGCAAGATGACTGGCAGCTGTATGGGAGTAGACGCCATACGCCCATGTGTGCTGTTCACATGCATCTTGGCTGAATTCTCACACCCAACTAACTGATGGCACCCGTTAGCCATCAGCCACTGATGGCAGTCAATCTGCAGATGCCCCAAACCTTGCACACTTGGTTATTCATAGAATCACAGAACTGTAGAGTTGGAAGTGAGCCCGAGGGTGATCTACTCCAACCCCCTGCAATGCAGGAATCTCAACTAAAGCATCCCTGACAGGTGGCCATCCAACCTCTGCTTACCAACCTCCCAAGGAAGGAGCGTTTGATACCACCTTCTACTGAGCTTGCCATCGTATTTCCTGGAAACCAGGACAACGATGGAGATAGCTTTGGGCACGTTTTTGCTTTTGCTTTAAACCTTTTAAAGTTGTCTAAGGGCAGAGCCCTGAGTGCTCACTAGAAGGACAGATCCTGAGGTTAAGGCTCCAGTACTTTGGCCACCTCATGAGAAGAGAAGACTCCCTAGAAAAGACCCTGATGTTGGGAAAGATGGAGGGCACAAGGAGAAGGGGACGACATAGGACGAGATGGTTGGACAGTGTTCTTGAAGCTACTAACATGAGTCTGACCAAACTGCGGGAGGCAGTGGAAGACAGGAGTGCCTGGCGTGCTCTGGTCCATGGGGTCACGAAGAGTCGGACACAACTAAACGACTGAACAACAACAACAAAGGGCAGAGGATACATGGAGCAAATACAACAGATTAAAAGAGGTGCCCCTTTAAGCGAAACTCCTCTGGCTTGAGGAGTTTACAGGAGGCATTGCTATAAAAGAACGACAACTATGTGGTCATGGTTTTGGAGCGGGAATGATATTTAATTGGCAGGAGAAAAGTGAGTCTTTAGCACGGCACAATGGCCTTGGCACTTTCATGTCATGTAGGTTTTACATTAGCAGCACTAGCTTGTGAGATACTGTAAATGAAATGAGATCCCACTCTGATGATCTGTGTGCAATTTCACTTAACTTTATTGGCAGACTAGAGCCTGGGTTTATCACCTGTACATTTCAGGTAATTTGGGACTGTTATATAAAGCCAAGGTTATCATCTTGTTTAGTGCTGCAAACTATGAAACCTATTAAAACATGACAGATTGAATTCCCACGCCTGGCACTAACACACATTCAAAATCATTAGCACGAAGCACAGTAAACTAAAAACAACTTTTAAAATTTATTTTCTAAAGCTGATGTGAAATTCTGCTTATTAGAACTTTATGGCTTATTGACTCCTCAAAATAAGACCAGATAATACAAGATTGTCATGGACAATGTGTTGTTCTGCGAGGAGAAGAAAAGCAATGCGAGTTTTCATTACTCATAACAACCATTACATCAAGACAAGGAAAGCAACACCATTTTAAAATAATGAACATCCCTCAAAACTGGCTCATTCGGGCTTTTGAGGTTACATAATATTGTAAACACTAGTATTTTTGTTGCAAACAAAAAGTGTTTTGCTTCTCGATTTAATAGCATTTGTTTTGCTCTACTTGGATTGATCACACTGTGGCAACAGCTGGAACATGCACTGGTTGCAACATGCAACAAAGGCAGATCTTTACGTCTGGGAATGAAGCTTTCATGTCACCAGCACACATTTGTGGTAGTGGCTGGCAGAGGTGCGGAATTTGCTGCGGCTACTCATGCACAGACCCACAGCCACAAGGATGTCATTTCAAGCCACAGACACTGTGGATGTGTGTATTATTAGAAAACAGCCGCTGTTTACATATTGTTGCTACTTTAATGTTTGTTGCCCTGGACTCCTTTTAGGAAGAAGGGCGGGATAAATAATAATAGGAAGATGCTAAAACATTAGCGATACATTTTGAATGTATGAATAAATTGTGTTAAAACATCAGGTCAAATGATATATTGTACATCAGCGCTGAGGACACTTCGTTGCAGAAGATGCAAAGCCAGCTTCCTTGGACAAGAGTGAGCTGGAGAAGTGGGAAATCCCATTTGAGAAAATGTCTGATGTGCACTGCTCATGCAACTCGGTATTTCACACATGCTGGACCCAATTCAAAGGGTATGAAGAGTCTCAAAGTTCCCTAACTTTTTTACTCTGAAGAAAGATGGATAGAAGGCCTTTCCTTACTCCATCCCATGTGCAGAGCACTCTAGAAGGTTCTTGGCTTTGGCCTGCATATGCCTGTTCCCAAAATATAGGCCTGGGCAGAGACTAAAAAGAAGTAAGAATTGGAAAAAATGGAAAATGAGCAAAGTCCCAACTAAAGAAGAATGGCAATTTAAACTGATGGAATATGTGCAGCTTGCAGACCTAACATATAGAATAAGAGAACAAGAAGAACATATGTTTAAAGAAGATTGGAAAATGTTACTGAATATATGGAGGAAAATTGTGTATATTTGAAAACGTGGGCAGCATTAAGATTAAATTCAACAGTGTAAATAAGTTTTGATGGATGTAATAATGGAATACTAATTGGTTTAGTTTATATAAAATATGCAGGGATTTATGTTATGCAAAATGAACCATGGGAAGAGAAGAAGGGGTCATTGATATTTTAAGGTTGTTTAAATGAATATTCTAAAATATTAAACAGAAAATTTAATAAAAATTGTAGAAAACAAAACAAAAAAGAAGTAAGAATTCTTATTGACAGACACAAAGCATATATTTTCTGCACAAACATGCTACAGTTTCAGACTTGTTGCTGCCTGTTTCTTGGGACCATATTTCTAAATGATCAGCACCCAAGCACTGAGCAGGTAGTTGCCCTTGTGTTTAGTCAGATTCGTAGAGGGGGGTCAACATACTGGCTTGCACAGGATTACAGTTTGGAATTGGGAGCGCTTAGCTATTTCGTAAGCATAGATTCCTGTGATCTAAAGAATGGACTCCTCACACAAAGAAGGAATCTATACAACCAGCAAAGCTGTTAGCTGACCAGCTTGGGAAATAAGGAAGAGTGGGTGGAATCCAACTATAACACTTAATAGCTGTGTTGGGTATAAATGGAAATAGAAATATGAGCATAGTATTCTTAATATTTCTTATGTTCCGTTCCATTTTCCTTTTAAAAAGTAGCATGTTTTATGTAACCAATGCATACTATTGTATTTGTTATGTATCTTATGAAACTGAAAATCAAATGTATGCATAAGCTGCTACTTTCTTCCGTAACATTGTCAAGGAAACCCAGCACTTCCACAATCTTTTGTAGTAGAAATAATGCTTGATAAAAATGTGTATTAAAAACAGATATTCATTACCTTAAGGCAAACACAATGCAAAGAGATATGAAATACATACAATGTGCAATAAAGTCGAATCAGCACTGTTCTAATGTCAATGATGTTACCGGTAACATACCTAATACAGACAGCACAAAAACTAGCTGTTCTTATGTAGCAATATTATATGAATCAACATAAATAATTTAAAAATAAATCTTATTGTTAACAGTTTTAATACTGTGTATAACTTCATATTTTTGGCTCAAGTGACATAATTTCAGATTTCTAGCAACAGCATTTCTGGTACCAAAACCTGTATTTTCCTTGATATTGTATATAAAAGGCACACTCTAAAGAAGCAAGGCAATGTTCCTGCATTTCAGGGGGTTGGACTAGATGACCCTTGGTGTCCTTTCCAACTCTATGATTCTATTATAAAAACAAAACTAAATTAGCAAGAGCAACAAACAAGGTAGGCATTATAAGCAAAGTAGCCTCTTACTTATCGAAAACTTTCTTTTCAAGGCGGGAGCGACAAGTATTTGCCTGCTGCTTCAGGTCTGTGAGGTTTGCATATTTCTTTTTCTTCCCTTTCTTTTTTCCTCCTTTTCCACTGTACCGAGAGGATCCAAGATCAACCCCAGTGGCTGCTTCAACTTCTCTCATGAACTCTGGATCTTGCCACTCTAGACAAAGGCAAAAGCACCAACAAGCGTTTTATTGCTGAATTTTCAGAATGTCAGAACCGAATTAAAAATGGAGGCAGAGTCAGACAAAATCAAGCCATTCCACACTGAAGAGATATCATGCAGAGCAGCTTCCCTCAACTTGTTGCCCTCCAGGTGTTTTTGGTGAATGGTTTCCATCAGCACAGCTGGTGTGAGCTGCATTCCAAGCATCTGGAGGGCACCAGGTTGGGGAAGGCTGTTGCAGAGCGGTGATGAGCCTTTGCATTAAGTGCAAATGGGGAAATGGAGCTCTAGAAAAATTTCAAGGCAAGAAGCCTAGAAGGGCAAAATTAAAGCACTCACTTGCAGTAGATGGATCACACAGTTTACTTTTTTTGAAGTAAAGGAATACAAAGCAGAACAATTCAGATACAGGAACTATTAATCCAAGATTAACAAAAACTAAACAGTTTATCTCCCGGTAAATAAGAAGGCAGCACAGACACACAGTTTAGGAACCCTGTGAATGGAGCGATTGTTTAAACACAACAAAAAAATGCTGGCGTTCAGTAGAGATGAAATGAGCATTTGAGTAAAATGAAGGAGCAATTTAAAAGCCTTTGAGAAAAATCGATAGCATGCCAGGAAGAGCAGCCTTTTTGAGCACTGATGGGCCCCTAAAGCTCTTCATACATTGTTACTGGTTTAGCAGCAGGGAAAAGAAAATTACACAGTTTGCAAGGGGTAGGGCGGAATCAATACTGTAGTTAGTAAAGAGATACTATTTCACATCTGACTGGCCAGCGGCTGCCTTCACTACCTTGTCCTGATACCTGTTTGTTAACAAGTCACTAAGGGTTGGAAAACCAGATATTCTTCAGGGCTGACACAAAAAATAGGCACTTAATTTGCTCCTCTGTGTGAACTATTGTAAAAGGATGAACACTGCAGATTAGCAGGTCAGCCTAATCCCTCATGATTCGTCGTTTCAGGAGAGCCTGAAGCTCCGTGGACACTTGGGATAGGATGTAATATTTTTAAACAGTCAAGAAACAGAAATCAAGGCTTCATCACTATTACACTGTAGCATGAGGATCGCTCAACCTTTCGCTTTCAGTTACCTGGACGTGAAGATATAAAGGGCACAAGGGGGGACTCATAATGCTTCACCTTTTACTTTGCCAACTCTCTATTTCTAGTACTGCAAACATGGTAGATGCCATCATTTTCAGGGGACTCAGATTCCGAAGAAAGGGGACACACTTTCTGAAACCTTGAACCAGTGAGGCCAGTGTCCATTTGAGGTAGGGCCAGGTGTCTTAACAGGTGGAGCAGAGCCAGCTGATTCTATTTTGCTAGACATTCTCCTCCCAAGGACCATGTAGAACAATGGCTGCCTTATTCTTGCCAGACCAAAAGGTAAAGGTAAAGGGACCCCTGACCATTTGGTCCAGTCGTGTCCGACTCTGGGGTTGCAGTGCTCATCTCGCTTTATTGGCCGAGAGCCGGCGTACAGCTTCTGGGTCATGTGGCCAGCATGACTAAGCTGCTTCTGGCGAACCAGAGCAGCGCACGGAAACGCCGTTTACCTTCCCGCTGGAGTGGTACCTATTTATCTACTTGCACTTTGACGTGCTTTCAAACTGCTAGGTTGGCAGGAGCAGGGACCGAGCAACAGGAGCTCACCCCGTCGCAGGGATTCGAACCGCCGACCTTCTGATCGGCAAGCCCTAGGCTCAGTGGTTTAGACCACAGCGCCACCTGCGTCCCTGGACTAACATCCTATATCCTTCTAAATGTGTTTGTAGGAGGGGGTGGGGAGGAGGGGGGGGTTATTGGTTTTGTTCTTGTTTTTATTATGCATTTTGTGTTCTTATCTTTATGCTGAGAACCACCCTGAGATACAAGGATGAAAGGCGGTAGGCAGACATCCCTATCAAGAACTGCTTCATAGGACAAATTTGACAGGTGGCGTTGCAACTCAGCACCTCTCAATCAATTGACATCACAAATGATGTCAGGGGATTTGGTAGTGGGCACCACGGCACTGCTGAAGGTAAGTTTCTTTCAAGGGGAAAAAAACTTCCTGTTGGCAGTGTCTTGCTTTATTTCTGCAATGTGTACAGCCAAACAGATCAGTCTGGGTGCACAAGAAAACTCTCTTGTGTACCCAGACCAAACAGACCTTCCCCTAGCATCAGCTGACACTGGGTAGCAGGGTGGATAAAAATCAATTATTTTTTAAAATATTTTTTATTTAAATCAGATTTTTTTTATTTAAATTGGATTTTTTAAAATAAAATGCTTTTGGAAGAAAAATATTTCTAAAGATAGTTTTCTATTTAGGATACATTATAGTCCAAAGGCTATTCATCAGGAAATAAGGATTTGTTTTAAGTTTTTCATGTGTGCTAAAACTCAGTCTAAGTTTTTTTTTAAAAAAAGTTTAACCACATCAGTTAACAAACATGG
Source organism: Darevskia nairensis (assembly GCA_034642065.1). Taxonomy (NCBI): domain Eukaryota; kingdom Metazoa; phylum Chordata; class Lepidosauria; order Squamata; family Lacertidae; genus Darevskia; species Darevskia nairensis. Next base: position 613,954 of record JAWWNI010001044.1, read on the forward strand.
ATACATATGCTATAATGTTAGGATTAGGAATAATTTATTGGCCAAGTACATTTTCCAACATACTTGGAATTTTGCTTTGGCTACATTGCAATGTAAACATACCTTATACAAACACTGTTCCACTCACAATACAATGACACAGCAAAGAAACCCCACCCATAACTGGCCTCCCCTTCCGCTACACAACTACGAATTTAACAATTTAATGGCACAAGGGAAAAAACTGTTCCTGTGCCTGGCCGTTTTTGTGTATAAAGTACTGTAGCAACGTCCAGATGGAAGTAAATCAAACAGATGATGACCGGGATGCAAAGGACCTGCGACATTGCTTTAGTTAAATAAATTGTTTAAATTGTTATGAAGGAAATGATTATTTTTCTCCTTCCAATAAAGTACAGCAGAAAAGCTGTCCAAATAGAAACAGTTGACTTATTAAACCTCACAATAATTTCATAATTATCTGTCTATGTATTTCTAATAGTATAACCAAATCAGTAACTTTTGATATAACTGTAAAAACTGCTCTGAAAATGTATTATTCCAAAAATGAAACTATCATCTGGTTGTAAATATTAAGATTATACCAGCAAGAATGAATCTTTCTGTAAAAAAAAAGATTTAAATCAAGTCTTACTGACTAGTGATTTAAATCAAGTCTTACTGACTAGTGATTTAAATCGTGATTTAAATCAATTTGATTTCAATCAAATCCACCCTGCTGGAAAGCGAAGGTTTCCTGCTTCCTGCTAGGTTTGGGGGTGTGACCAAGCACCCCTAAGAGAGCTCTCATGTGTACCTGGACCAAACAGGATTGCTCTCCTGCTATATCACTCAGTGGGAAGAGGGGAGAGAACCTGCTTTGTGCTCGAAGCATTTTGCAAGTGCTTCTGGAAACAGCTTGTATTTCTCCTTTAAGTGACTGGGTGGCCAGAGGCAGGGGGGTGCCTGAGGGAGAAGCGTGAGCAGCTTCAAACAGTGCTTTTGCTAATGAGCATGTGTTAAATCCTGCTGGGAACAAGGTGTACAAGCCAATGCGGGATTAAACCCTCTCCTTCCACCCATCAGCTAACGCAGGCATAGGCAAACTCGGCCCTCCAGATGTTTTGGGACTACAACTCCCATGATCCCTAGTGTTAGGGTCTCTTATCGGTTGCTCAATAGTAAAGACCAAGTCCTTCTTGTCTTTCTGTCATTTTATTTGTGCAAGGTATGTACAGTGCAGAGTTCAGTCCAAACATGACCGCCTAGTCACTAGCGGAATCCGGAAATGTCCCCCTCCTGTTTTGGCGCCAACACCAGAGTCTCGGCACTCTAAATTGGCGCCTTCTCCTCCTACGTAAAGCAGACACCGGAAACGACGTCTCCCTCTCTGAGCGAGTGCTGGGTGGTGCCAGGTCTCTCTGCCTGCTCCTGGAGACCTCTCACTCCCTGTCTCCCTCCCGATAACAGCTGCTCCCCCGAAGAGGGGCTGGCAGACTCGCTCTGAGATGAATCCGTCGTCAACACAGGCTGAGGCTCTCTGTACTCACTCACCGGACTGGCAGGGGTGGGCACATCCCTGACACCTAGCTAACAGGACCAGAGGTCAGGGATGATGGGAATTGTAGTCCCAAAATATCTGGAGGGCCGAATTTGCCTATGCCTGAGCTAACGTCACTAGCGGTGAGAAGCTGGGTGTGGTTTGGGGAAAATGGCCTCATGGGCCAAACTAGACCCTCTGGCAGGCCAAGACTGGCCTGGGGGCCAGAGGTTTCCCACCCCTACTTTAATCCAGCTCTGACTGGCATTCATGCTGCAAGGCCTCAGGCACAGGGGCCTTTCCAGTTTTGCTACTGAGGATCTGATAATTTAGCTTCTTTCTTGTTCCAATAATGACTTTGACTGTAGCTATACTTAAGAGTATGAAGTGTAGGAATGTAACATTTCACCCTTATTTGTGACATTTCACCCTAAATTAATTTGATGAAGTTTGTGCACTATTATCTAAAAGCAGCAAAATAGCCATTTCCTTTGGAATTTAGAAAATGGCTTATGATACACAAAATATAGAGCTTTAATTTATGAAAAGCATTTTGGGTACAACCAAAATGCTGTCAAAAAAGGTACGGTATTAGTAAAGATGCCTTGTCCTCTCTAGCACCAGGAATAATCTATTTTCTCTCCAAATTTCCACCTAGGATGAATCCATGTTTTAATTTATAAATTAATATTGCCTGGCTTCTTCTCCTCACTCCCATGGTTACAGTCACATTCAAAGGCAGCTTTGCACATATTTAAAACTCAGCAACCACAGATTTCATTAAACATACAAACCTGGTTCCTTTTCTTTTTTCTCAAACTGTTGCTTTGCTTCTCTCTCTCTGTCTTCTTGATCAATAGGAGTCCCAGAATCATCCCGGGGGATTATTTTTCCATGAAATGGGCACTTCAGAAAGAAACAATGATATTTGTGCTGTTACACACACATTCTCTCTCTCTCTCTCTCTCTCTCTCTATTTATAACAAGTTAGGCCTCATTATGAACATTTTTTGTAACTTATGGATAGAACATAGAAGCTGCAAGTGGGTTTATTTGAGATACATGGCTGTGTTGACTGATTCATATCATTCTGGATATGTGAATATCCTAGCAGCAGGTGGTCATGAAATCCAGGGAACTTTGTCCTGCTATCACTGGAACCACAGTTCATCTCAGTTCTGAAAGCTCCTATTTGTAGTTCCCTGAAATGTTTATTTGAGCCAAGAATTTGGCACAAATTCTCCACACTCAACATACGTGTAATGCACTCCAAGCTTACGGTATTCATCCACCTGCAAATTCCCAATATACAAAATCCACTGAGAAAGTGATAGTGAAATGAAATGTTTCTTTCTTTCATCTTACTCATATGTGCATTTGCTTTGTATGGAGTATGTTGCCTGCCTTAACACAAAGTACTTTCTGCTTGAAAATGTAAGAATGGTCTTAGTGGGTCAGACCAAATATCCAACCTACAACCTATGAATGTGTCTGTTCCTTCTGAAAAACAATCTGGTCATCCCATCTTGAAGGGCAAGGCTAAAGCATTTGCTCTACAAAGAAAGGCCTTAAATTATTTGTATTCTTAGTTCTGGGGTGGCGGAAAGGATGTTTAAAATGAGATTATACTGTAATGAACATCAATGTGGAAAATCTGAATACAAACTATTATCACAGTAAATGTGCAATCATGTACGTGTCTACTCAGAAGAAAGTTCAATCAAGTTCAATGGGATTTACTCCCAGGCAAACACATACAGGATTGCAGCTGTAGTCTTTAAGAAGTGACTGGACCCTTCATTGTTTTGCTGCTTCAGAGCATAGCTATCCTCCCAGAAAAAAATTATTTTAAAAAAATTACCTTGCTTTTCCTTCTGCAATAATGCTAAAAGTACCTAACAGTTTTTTAAAAAACCCACAAAACCTACAATCATCAATAAAATGCAACCCCAAACTCCAAGATAAAAACAACTAGTGGAATTCCTTCACTCTTTCAGAGCAGTAGAACTTGAGGTCATCCTTAATTAACTGGGTTTAGGAAAACAGGGAAGCATTTCTTCAAACAGTTCTTTTATGGCTGGATTTAAGTTTAATATACCAAATTGAGGACTTGAGATTCTTCATATTCAAAGTCCATTTTGGCATTCTCAGTGATCTCCCACCACAAATCTCATGGTCAGAAATATCCTGAGTAGACATTATACCGGTACTGAATAATTCAACATCAAACTGTTACAACGCTGTGCCCAGGCCCCAGTCCTTTCTATTCTGCAAGTCTAATTTTGCTCCATGTTGGTCTGGCAGCAACAATATTATTTTCCGTCATTTAATCATGAATTACGAAGGCAGGCTTTTAGAGAAAGGAGACCTAATTCAATTCCAAGTAATGCAACAGGTGTATTGCGTGGGGCTCCAAGCAGAGCACACAGGAATTCATTTTGGATTACATTCAATTCTTCCCTACTAGAGCTTTCCCCAAACTGCTGCATCATATCTCTGGCCAAGCACATTACAGTATTAATATTTTTAAGAAAGGGCAAAACAGGATCAACTGGAATGCTCAAGAGGTGTTATTAAGCACCCACCTTAAATCTATCCTGCCTTTCACAAAGTCCTCCACTCGGCATTGGTGCCCGGCATTTGTGTTTCACTGGCTCAAACTTGCCAGCGAATGTTATACATCTGGTCTTCAACATCTCAGCGACTTCTTTGTTTTCCACTTCCTCTTCCATTTCGCTGGGAGCCCAGAAGCGATGTTGAGAAGAACACCTAGAAAACAGAACAGTTACATCAGTGCTTTGTCATGAATGTAAACATAAATTCCAGAGAGACATTTTAACACCTTCTCCTGATATATGGCATAAAGGTAAAGGGACCCCTGACCATTAGGTCCAGTCGCGGACGACTCTGGGGTTGCGGTGCTCATCTCGCATTACTGGCCAAGGGAGCCGGCATACAGCTTCCGGGTCATGTGGCCAGCATGACTAAGCCGCTTCTGGCAAACCAGAGCAGCGCACGGAAACGCCATTTACCTTCCTGCCAGAGTGGTACCTATTTATCTACTTGCACTTTGACGTGCTTTCGAACTGCTAGGTGGGCAGGAGCTGGGACCGAGCAACGGGAGTTCACCCTGTTGCGGGGATTCGAACCGCCGACCTTCTGATCGGCAAGCCCTAGGCTCTGTGGTTTAACCCACAGTGCCACCCGCGTCCCGATATATGACAAATCCTTTTAAAATATCTAAACATTGCTTGGGCTAGATGCCCAAATTCCTAAACAACTTTGATTTTTTAAAATATTGACTATATTTAATTCAGCTGCAAGCTAAAAATATATATGAAACTACGGATTGCAAGTGATTCGCTTCTCCATAAGCAGCTTCATCACATATTTTGTAAGGTCAATTTACCATTTTGTGTTTTGTAAATAGCCTTGTGATTTTTGGATGAAGTGTGGCATATAAATTAAATAAAATGAATTCTAGAAATGGATCAGGTTATGTCAGAAATGCTGTCTGTCATCAGATGGCTCATAAAATTTGCAAGTATGCAGAAAGTTTTTACATTTCAAGGTTCCAGTAAAAATGAGCAGATGAGGCTTGATGCGTCACAATTTAAGAGAGGAAATAATTTTACTTATTTTAAAAGGAAACATGCAATATATTTACTTAATAATCTTCCCAGAATCTGGTTGCTCTTGGCCCCAGTAGAAAAGATCTAACCCAAACGGTACGACAGGGACCTTGGCTTTTTCTTCTTCAGACTTATTGTTGGGTGCCGCTGGTTCAGAATTCCTAGATTTGTAGGATAAAATATAAATGATGAAGAGACAACAGTTACTATCCAGAACGACGAGAAACATTCAACAACTGGCATCCACTTCACGTTAGAGTAGACCTACTTCAACTTTTAGCAGGTCAAAATGCTGTGAAAAGCAAATACTTTACTATGACAAGTAATTAAAGATTCACCAGAAAATGTGCATAACTCTTAATTGATTTTCCAAGGTACTTGAACAAGAAAAGCTAAGAACAATACAACACAAACCAAGCAAGAAGCACGATGCTGATTAAATACTACCTTTGTCTTTAGATGTCTAAAGCAATATTATACCACTTTAAACAGTCATGAGTTCCCCCAAAGAATTATGGGAACTGTAGTTTGTTAACAGGGCTGAGAGTTGTTCAGAGACTCCTACTCCCCTCCTGGAGCTACAATTCCCAGAGTTCCCTGGAAAGAGGAATTGACTGTTAAATCACTCTGTGAATTGTAGTGCTTTGAGGGGAATACAACCAGTGTTAGAAACTGAGATATGAAAGCTAGGAGCTGAATGGCACCTTAAACCTGGGATATGGGCCCAACAGTGGTCTTGTCCAAATGAAGGTCTTGTCCAAATGAAGAGAACAAAAAGCTACATAACCTTTGGCAAAAAGAAAAGTGGAAGCAGACAGTAAAGGTAAAGGTAAAGGGACCCCTGACTATTTGGTCCAGTCGTGTCCGACTCTGGGGTTGCGGGGCTCATCTCACTTTATTGGCCGAGAGCCGGCGTACAGCTTCTGGGTCATGTGGCCAGCATTCCAAAGCCGCTTCTGGCGAACCAGAGCAGCGCACGGAAACGCCGTTTACCTTCCCGCCGGAGCGGTTCCTATTTATCTACTTGCACTTTGACATGCTTTCGAACTGCTAGGTGGGCAGGAGCTGGGACCGAGCAACAGGCGCTCAGCCCGTCGCAGGGATTTGAACTGCTGACCTTCTGATCAGCAAGCCCTAGGCTCTGTGGTTTAACCCACAGCGCCACCTGGGTCCGGAAGCAGACAGTAAGGGATGCTAAAGAATAATTTGAGGAACAAATTGCTAAAAACATTGAAACCATCAACAATCAGTTCTTTAAATATATTAGTAGCAGGAGAATAAGTTGGGAGGAGCAGTTGGACTTTAGGATGACAAGAGAGTCAAAGGTGTACTAGATAAGGATAAGGAAACTGCAGAGCTGAATGAATTCTTTGTGTCTGCCTTTACTATTGGAGCCAGAGTCTATCCTAGGGCTTGAACTTTTGTAGGAGAAGTGTCCGAGGAACTAAGTTCTAGGACTAACAGGCAGAATAAAAGCATTCACCTGGAGGTTCTCGAAGAACTCAAATGTACAGCAGCTCATCTTCTAACAAAAACATGTAACTTGTCCCTCAGATCAGCCCCCATACCCAAGGGCTGGAAAGTAGCCAATGTAACACATTTAACACATAGTTAAACCACTGAACTTGCTCCCTCAAGAGGCAGTAATGTTTCTGAATATATTACTGGAAACCAGAGGAGGGGCAGAGTGCTCCCGTGCTCAGTCTTTGCTCGAGGGTTTCCCACAAGCATATGGGTGGCCCCTTTGAGAACAGCATGCTGGACTAGGTAGGCCACAGGCCTGATCCAGCAGGCTCTTAAGTTTTTATAATACAGCCAAGGGTATGTGTGATGCCATACCAGAACTGCAAACTTAAACAGAAAGCAGTATGTGCTACTCAGACGGTACGGCATGAGGCCTCGAAGGGGCTGGGAGATTTAGCAGCATATGAATTCCATGCTGGAAATTGTGGCAGAGCAGGGGAATAGGGGAGGAACCCAAAGACAAACATGTTGCAGTCCTACTGCTGTGCTGCCTCTATGAATCATACAATGCCTTGATTAATACCTGTGAAACTAGACCTGACCCAAGAAGAAGAAGAAGAAGAAGAAGAAGAAGAAGAAGAAGAGGAGTTTGGATTTGATATCCTGCTTTATCACTACCCGAAGGAGTCTCAAAGCGGCTCACATTCTCCTTTCCCTTCCTCCCCCACAACAAACACTCTGTGAGGTGAGTGGGGCTGAGAGACTTCAAAGAAGTGTGACTAGCCCAAGGTCACCCAGCAGCTGCATGTGGAGGAGCGGAGACACGAACCCGGTTCCCCAGATTACGAGTCTACCGCTCTTAACCACTACACCACACTGGCAGGTTCAAGGCAGGTTGACTGAGGAGTACAGCCACAGGAGGGAAAACAGGGCAGGCAAGAAGACTGAGGGGCTAGAGACAGTTCAGAGAAACCCCTTTACCCTCCTTCCCCTCAAAAAAGGGACTGCCTCCTCCTCTCCAACAACAGCATCTTTTCCACAGATTTATCCAAAGTCTCCTCCTATGCCATGAGGATGAGCTTGGCTTGAGCAGCTCAAACTTGGTCTTGACCTTTCAGTGGTGGCAATCACTAGCTCCTGGAGGCATCGGAGTTGTTGGGCAAAATCCCAAACATTAAATAAAACCTCTTCTCTGCAGGAGAGAAGCAAGGTTAATATTCTGTAAGTATTAAGGCCTGCCTTTGTTTTGGACATGAAATGCAAAGGGAAAATTGCCAACGGAATATTTGTCTCATTACAACCTGGCACCTGGAAGATGTAATCTAGGCAGTTTATCTTGGATCATTTTCCATGTTGCAGCTGCACAGGTTGGATCAAGTTCGTCTTCATTTCTTTTAGGCTGGGAGGTCGCTGCAGACGCTCTTCCTGTCGCAAAGGGTTTTGAAGGCGATACTGGTTCCAACCCTACAAAAAGAAAAGTCAAGTTGGGGTAAGCACACATTTGCAAACCTATGTCTCTGAAAAATAACAGCTGGCCAGTTTGTACAGCACGTTTCAGAAATGGAATACTGATCTGAGGCAAAATTGTGATCTTCACCAAAATACTAACTCTAGCTGTATAGGACAAAACTTCATTTGTACCCATATTTCTTTAGAAAGTCCAAGAAAAAGCACCACTGCCCAATTTAGACTCCACATTAATAAATGTCTCCAACCGAATACTTTTTCCTTTCTGTCAGCAGCAGAAAAAGTTTTGTACTCTTTCAGAAATACAGCGTCTGATCTAGCGCATCTGAGAACTTGTGGCACTATAGAGGAATGGAAAGAGAATTGGAAGAAGCCAACCCAGGGGAAGGTCCTAACAGAACCCTTTTGTTGTACAGTGATGGAACAACAATTAGTGTTCCAAGACGTGTATTTGCCACTGTGATTGTAGCTCCAATAATAAGGAAGCCAAATGACAGCCCCAATGAGTCCTGAACTTTGTCTTTTGCCAGTTATGGAGCTGGTCTGGCCACCCTATTATGTTGGCTATTGTTAGTAGGTTAAGCATTTTGTGATTTTCTATCTCAGGCATAGGCAAATTCGGCCCTACAGATGTTTTGGGACTACAACTCCCATCATTCCTGACCACTGGTCCTGTTAGCTAGGGATGATGGGAGTTGTAGTCCCAAAACATCTGGAGGGCCAAGTTTGCCTATGCCTGTTCCATCCATTCCTTGTTTCACTGCATACAGTGAGACTGCCCACAACAATATCGCTTTTGTTGCTCTCTTCAAAACAATGGGTTCTTCTTCGCTACCTACTATCATTCCCCCCCCCCAAACTTTTCAACTTCTACTAAGTTTGAAAGTGTTGTTTATGCAATGAGGTGGGGTGGGAGAACTTGACATGCAACTCTTTTCTCTCCAAGGATGAATCTACAGGTAATATTGACACACACACCCCAAGGAAAAAAACACCTGCTACTGTTCAGGACACACTGCAGTCCCACATATGGGATCTACTCATGAGTAGGTCAAGTCACTGGATCTTCTAGCTTGGAGCCCCCTCTCCCTTTTGACTGATGGCTTTGGTATCAAGGGCCTCAGTTGAAGGGCCAGGTAACCACCTCCCCTCCCCCTAGACACCACTAAGGTCAATTTCAATGAGAGAAGCCTCTATGGCAGTGGTGGCTAACCTTGGCACTCCAGATATTTTGGAACTACAACTCCCATCATCCCTAGCTAACAGGACCAGTGGTCAGGGATGATGGGAGTTGTAGTCCCAAAACATCTGGAGTGCCAAGGTTAGCCACCACTGCTCTATGGGGAGGAAGGCAAATGGGCTGCAGAAAGACTTTCAAAGACCAGCGAGTTACATGTAAGTGCAACTTTGGAGGTCTCATATTTTATTTTATTTGGGGGGGGGGGACTAGAGAACTTTTAGCTAATGGAGGGGTAGAGGCTCGGTCAGTTGAAGATCAACCGTTTCCAGTAAATTAAACCAAATTCATTCTAATAATTAGGCATCAAATTAATTTCGATTACATGGAGTAAAAACATAAATACTGAAAGAAAAATACTATTTTTGGGCAGAAAGCATGTCTGTACCAGAAATAGAACAAAGCTCGATAGCTAAAGCTAATCCCCCATCCAAACCCCTCCATTTTCAAATATCCTTTATATTATCACTACTACAATACCTTGGTTCAAATTTATTGCAATACTTGGTTTTAGGAAGATATTTTTTTTTAAAGTCCAATCTCCTGGTGGTGTTTGTTGTTGTTTAAATTGACCAAATGGCACCTATTTGCCTGAAGCAATAAAGTAGACAGCGTTAAAGAGATAAATCAATAGTAGGAAATAGAGAGGCTGGGATTTCAGCTGAAAGTTAGGCTGCTGAATGCTGACATTATTGATTTTAGCTAGTTCAGCTGGCCTTGTAATTAAAATGTAAATTTGAGAAAGAGATTGTGTCCTGACAGAAATGGTGGGATTAAGGGGAGATAAAAGCTCCTCAATGAAAATTCAGAGAAAGTAAAAGAACAGGTTTCATCAGCCATTTGGACTTAGAAGAATCAGAAGTAGGTAGCAGTATATATTTAATTGAAAAGGGGGGGGGAACCCACCGAACTAGAATATAAATAATATGAACAAAAAGATTTGAAGAACAGGTTTTGCTCCCTTTCCTCCATTCTGTTCTGCGCATAGCCCTTGCTAATCCAAAATACATGTCTATCAACACAACATGGCATACAAATGACTACTTCAGGCATGCCAAAGGGCAAGTGTTCACTGAAGAGAATTTTTATTACCCTTTTTCCTTTTAACATAAACATGTTTGTTGTGAGGGAGGAAGGGAAAGGAGAATGTTAGCAGCTTTGAGACTCCTCAGGGTAGCGATAAAGCGGGATATCAAATCCAAACTCTTCCTTCTTCCTTACCAGAAACGGATTTTCATACTTCCCATGAAGATACCGGTAGTTACATTTTTCTTTGGCTCTTGCCCACTGTTGTCATTTTACCATTTATCCTAAACTAGTTGAAGGTAGCCCGTTACATTAACGGGCGCTAGAGGAGGAGGAGGAGGCGGCAGAGGCTGGCGGCTGACTGCAGCTGACAGGCTGGAGAGACGGGGCGGCGAGGGAGACATCCGTGCGAGGCGGTGGCGCTGTCGCAACTGACGACGCACGTGCGCCGCCGCTGCCTCCCGGACACGCCCCCCTCTCCGGCCGCTCCAATGCCTGCGTCCCTGTTGGGGGTGGGAAGTAGAGCTCTCCAATCCGTGCGTCCCTGTGGGACATGCGCACTCGCGCAGTTCCACTGACACACAGTGGACGCAGGGACACTTGAACATTATTATATGTGATGTTTTGGGTGCTGAGTTATGACGACTGTGTAACCAAAATAGGGCTACTGAGGCGAGGAAGGGATATTGCTATGCTCATGCTCAGGGAAGTCCCAATGCATTACCACTACTACTACTGGTACTACTACTACTACTACTACTAATGCTTGCAGAAATAGGGGGGGGGATAGGAAGAATAAAACTGAAGGAGGAAACCAGCCACCAGCACCCACCCCCCCAAAAAATCCCTGTATAATGGTGACTGGGTATGCTGTGGCCACAGAATGCCGAGTGTCTGGTGAAGGAAAGGAGGAATGGAACAGAGTGGACTATCTTTTCCAAAAAGGCATGGCTGGCCGGCTGACGCTCTCAACAGAAGCACTCCACACTGTAACCGTTCCTTGCAGCTCCCGCAATAGTTTGGTTAAAAATGTTCTGTTGGGAAAATCTTGTTTGTATGTGCATGCATGAACACACTATGTGGTATTATATCCACTGAAATCATCATTCCTAGTGAGGGGCAGATGGGGCTCGGCCGCCTGGGAAGGTGGCCCATCTTGGAGATGGAAAAGTGTGATCCTAAACCTCTGCTATGAGGGCTTGCCGATCAAAAGGTTGGCGGTTTGAATCCCCGTGATGGGGTGAGCTCCTGTTGTTTGGTCCCTGCTCCTGCCAACCTAGCAGTTCAAAAGCACGTCAAAGTGCAAATAGATAAATAGGTACCACTCCAGTGGGAAGGTAAGTGGCATTTCCGTGCACTGCTCTGGTTCTCCAGAAGCAGCTTAGTCATGCTGGCCACATGACCCGGAAGCTGTCTGCGGACAAACGCCGGCCCCCTCAGCCTATAGAGCGAGATGAGCGCCGCAACCCCAGAGTCGTCCATGGCTGGACTTAACAGTCAGGGGTCCTTTACTTTACCTTTTAACAACAGTTACAGGTAGGTAGCCGTGTTGGTCTGCCATAGTCAAAACAAAATAAAAAATAAATAAATTCCTTCCAGTAGCACCTTAGAGACCAACTAAGTTTGTTCTTGGTATGAGCTTTCGTGTGCATGCTCTAAGGTGCTACTGGAAGGAATTTTTTTATTTTTTATTTTGTTTTGACTTTTAACAACATTTAGCAAAAACGGTTACTAATCATGGTCAGGGGTACCTTTACCTTTTTAAACCTCTGCTGTCTTGCATGATATCTTCAGGAGAAGGCAAGGCTAAGGAGTAAACCCTACACAAATCTGGAGTGGAGTCCCTGACCCTAAGAGGGTTGGATGGCACCTTGTATGCCTCCTTCCAGCAATTCCTGAAGCCAAGCTGGTGCCAAATGTCTTGTTCTGCTTTACTTTGGACCATATCAATGAGGCATAGGGAGGGTCTTGTTGTCTTGACAGCTCAGGACCCCCATACACACTGCCCAGGCTTATGGCCTGGGGAGGCCACTTCACTGCTGCTAACACAGTGGTCTGGCTTCACCCCCAAAGGTGCACTCCATTGCTCTCAAGACAGATGGATGCCAACAATCATAATCTATTAATGACTGGAAAGTGGCCAATGTAACACCAATTTTAAAAAGGGATCTGGTGAGTGGCGAGGTCCTGGAAATTACAACCAGGAAGCTTAAAGTTTCTTCTGGGGTAATTTGTGGTAAACCTTCTTAAAGGTAGAATTACCAAGCATATAGAAGAACAAGTCTTACTGAAGCGGAACCAGTATGGCTCCTGTCTCACTAACCTATTTGAGGTATTTGTCAAGAAGCAGTTAGATAGAGATGAACTGGCTGATAAAGTATACTTGGACTTTTAAAAAGCATTTGACAAAATATATCACCATATATTTCACCAGACTCCTGAATAAGCTTAGTAGTCATGGAATAAGAGGAGAGAGTTTCTTGTGAATCAGTGAAGAACCAGGAAACAGAGAGTAAGAATAAATGGACAAGTCTCCCATTGGTAGGATGCAGAAAGTTGAGTTCCTCAAGCAGGGCTGGATTGAGGTTTGATAAGGCCCTAAGCTACTGAAGGTAATGGGGCCCTTTATATGTCCAGCTGTCCTTTGTCAACAACAAATTGTCGCTGTTTTTTGTGTTGAATATATGCTATATGGTAATTTATGGACCTAATAGGAGTCGTTCGCAACTGGACTTAACTATCAGGGGTCCTTTACCTTTACCTTTTTAGGTATCTAAAACCATTTGTACTAACAAAATATGTATTTTATAAAAGTAATTTGTTTTTTGTCTTATATTTTGGAAATGTACATCCAGGTTTTTTCCCCCTTTAATTTTTTTGTGGGGCCCAGGAGAGTGGGGCCCTAAGCTATAGCTTGTTTAGCTTATACGTAAATCCAGCACTGCCCTCAAGGATTCATATTGGGACCTGTGCTTTTACATAAATGATCTAGTTAAAGGTGCCAAGGCACCCAAGTTTGCAGCTTTGTTCAGGGTGGTTAAAACAAAAAGGGTTTGTGAGGGGCTCCAAACAGATCCCTCCAAACTGGGTGAATGGGAAGTAACATGGCATATGCAATTCAATGCAAGCAAGTGTAAAATGACGTACGCTGTGACATAAAATCCTATTGTCACATATATACACTAATGGTGTCTGAAATAGAAGTAACTGACCAGGAAATAGATGTGGTGATTGCATTGGATAGCTTTGATGAAAATGCCAATCCAGTGTGTGGCAGCTGTAAAAGAGGTGCAGCATTGACCCTGAAGTGGAGACATTGGGGTCCTACTCCATACAAACAGTTTTGGGCAACAATTCATGTTTAATGGATAGTGCACTCTGGACACGCAATTGGTCCACCATGCAGAAATTATTTATCAAGTAGCACCTGAATGAATCCCCCACCCCACTTATACATGGTTCTCTTGTCATTTCCATTTTAATTACTTTGACAGAAGTTTTATTCTTTATACAATGTCCTTAATCATATGTTCTCCTTTGTATGTCTACAAAACCATGTATGTACATCACATTGTTTTGTAGCTATACAAAGGAGTATATATGATTAAGGACATTGTATAAAGAATAAAACTTTTGCCAGTGTAATTAAAACAAATAGGCTGGAAATTACAATTCCAAGAGAACCACATGTAAGGGGGGGGGGAGTGGGATCTGCAATAAAACGTTGCAATGCATCTTCCCCTCCCATAGGAATATGAGGGAGTTGCCATGCTAGGTTTATTATTTAGCGTATTTCTGCAACCCTAGAAGTTTCTCCAAGCATTCTGACCTTTCAGTCTTGCTTATCAGTAGCCCCTTTTTGGTTCCATTTCTGCCTTCACCTATCACCTGAGCTTACTAGTAAGAAGAAGTGATATTCTGCACCCTGGAAAAGTATCAATCTATTATTGTATATTCAATATTGCATTACATGCAGAGGTATGTTTGTTTTTTTAACACACAACAGTTTTTTTTGCCTGAGAACATATCCATCTATTGTTGTTACAACTGTTGCCTGCATGCTTTTTAAAACCACTCTTTCACAAGTCAAATCACTCTTAGTGTCCATTTATGGATGCATTCTAGACAGCGGAAGACTGGGGTGTCAGCTTATATGACTACAGGCATACAAAACAACAAGCAAACTGCAATACTGCAAAATGGTTGCCATCCTGAGAGATCAGGTGCAAGTGTAAATAAGGATTATACAAATGAGAGGTCATTAAAAACCCTGGTAATGTTAATTTGGCATGACACCCCTTAATGGGTTATGTCTTCACACTTCAGTTGTCTAATCACCTAAATTCTTTTACAAATTTACATTTTATCTTGCACATGGAAACTCAAATCGACTCTCTCCCCCCCCCCTTATTGTAACATCTATTCAAACTCTAAATTCTTGCCTTAATTTGCAGTTAAAATGTACTTTTTGACATATTAAAAACTATTTATGTAACTTTTTTGCCTTAGTGGAGGGGAAAACCCAGTACAAAGCAAAAAAATAACTAACCCAAAACATATATTTTGTCCATTAAATTAAGACCCTGACTTCGCATATTTGAACACTGACTCATCAAGAAAGTACTGTATAGGTCTGTGGGTTTGTGCATGTGTGAATCGGGATTAGTTAGTACAAGGATTGTAAACTGATGGCTTTAGACACCAACACAACCCCCACCCACTGATTGCACAAAGAGCCCAACCATTTTAAATTTATTTATTTTTAAAAATGGTTTAAGTTGTAAATAAAACTCGCCTACTTGGTATCTCATCTTGAGTCTCTCTGCTTGGGCAACAATAAGTATTTGAAGCAGGGGTGGCTAACCTGTCTCTGCTCCATATGCTGCTGGACTGCAACTCCCATTAGTCCTGAGCACTGAACATGCTGGGTGGCGATGGCGGGAGCTTCAGTCCAGCAGATATGGAGGGCCATCCCTGATTTAACATACTGAGCCAATAACTCTATAAAAAGGTAAAGGACCCCTGACAGTTAAGTCCAGTCATGGACGACTCTGGGGTTGCGGCACTCATCTTGCTTTACTGGCCGAGGGAGCCGCCATTTGTCCGCAGACAACGTCCGGGTCATGTGGCCAGCATGACTAAGCCACTTCTGGCAAACCAATTAGCACATGGAAATGCCGTTTACCTTCCCGCCGGAGCAGCACCTATTTATCTACTTGCACTGGTGTGCTTTCGAACTGCTAGGTGGGCAGGAGCTGGGACAGAGCAACGGGAGCTCACCCCATCGCGGGGATTCGAACCGCCGACCTTCTGATTGGCAAGCCCAAGAGGCTCAGTGGTTTACACCACAGCGCCACCCGCGTCCCTGGCTCTATATTCCCTGGCTAATAGAACTTGTTTCCCCATGGCTCAGGAGCCCTGCCCAATTAAGTTAGTTTCCCTCTTATTTGTGTTCCCTTAAATATGTCCTAAGCACATTCCTTCTTAAAATACAGTTATTCCATGTTCTAATCAAGGGTAAAATTTCAAAGAATCCTATTTCAATATAGATTGTGATCATATAATGCAAGATAATAATAATAATAATAATAATAATAATAATAATAATAATAATTTATTATTTATACCCCACCCATCTGGCTGGGTTTCCCCAGCCACTCTGGGCAGCTTCCAACAGAACATTAAAATACAATAATCTATTAAACATTAAAAGCGTCCCTAAACAGGGTTGCCTTCAGATGTCTTCTAAAGGTCTGGTAGTTGTTGTTCTCTTTGACATCTGAAGGAAGGGCGTTCTCAGCCTGCGTACCAGATGGAGCTGGTAGACAACTGCCCTGGACACAGAATTAACCTGCACCTCCATGGACAGCTGTGAGTCTAGAAATCCTAGAGTCCTTGGAATCATAATACATGTACTTTAATATTCTATCTTTTATTGTAATTTGGGACATCACCTTCTTCTGATCAGTATACTGGGGTATTCAGATGAGGGTTTGGTTATGCACCGTTTACCATACAAGGTCCTATATATTACTGAGCAAATGGCTTTTTTAAAATTATTGCTATGTGTATGGAGCTCAATTTCTTTGGATAAACTGCAGGGTCCCCTTGCCTACTTTGTTGTTGTTGTTTATTTGCATTATGTGTTCCAATCTGAATGGATCATAAGACCGTGATAAATATATTTCATTCATTTAGAAAATATTCCATACTTTATTGTACATGTCACATGTCTTGTTTGTAACTCTCATGTACGTACACAGTGTGCAATACTGTGCATGACTACATTCGGTCCTAATTAATGCTTGATGGCAGCAACTTTATTAAAACAGTCAGTTTGCACAACGCATTTCCAACACCAATACCAATGAAAACTCAATATATCTCGATGGAGGGTGTAATTGAAAAACTATATATATAGAGAGAGAGAGAGAGAAAATAAAAAGCATAAAAACATATCAGCCATCTAGATAGGAAACAGAATTCATTGATTGAAAAATCACAATGAAACAAAGAGTGATTTAAATCAAGTTTTCTATTATATACTGCCCTACACCTGGAGGTCTCAGGGTGGTTCTACTGTGAGTAGAAGCCCTTCACAAGAACTACCACCTGAGCTTTGCCCCCTTTCCCCACGCTCCCTGAAACTGGCTTGAGGGGGTGGGGGTGGGGTGGGAGAACCCCCAGAACACTGTTGGGAGGGGGGAAAGAGAGGGAGACTGTTTCATCTGGCAAGCTCAGTGGTAAAGCCTGCTCTTGATGCGGTTTTACTCCACTTCAGGGGTCAGCAAACTTTTTCAGCAGGGGGCCGGTCCACTGTCCCTCAGACCTTGTGGGGGGGGGGCGGACTATATTTTTTTGCGGGGGAAATGAACGAATTCCTATGCCACACAAATAACCAGAGATGCATTTTAAATAAAAGCACACATTCTACTCATGTAAAAACATGCTGATTCCCGGACTGCCCGCAGGCCGGAATGAGAAAGCGATTGGGCTGGATTCGGCCCTCGGGTCTTAGTTTGCCTACCCATGCTCCACTTGATGGAGTTTAGAGTACTCTAGAAATAATCAGTGTCACTTGAAGTCCAGGTCCAGATCTCAATGGCTAGGAGTGCCTACATCTGGTTTGGTTGGTGAGTCAACTATGATCTTTTCTGAACAGGGATAGCCTAGCTACACACCCATTGTTTATTATTTATTTATTTCATAAAATTTATACACTGCTTGATTGTAAGAAACCTCTATGTGGTTTACAAAAGCAGTGTCTACTGAACTGCTTTCAAGAGAAGCACAAAAACCAAGACTATAGTGATTTCATGTATGTGTGAGTTTCAGTCACTATCGTGTGCCACTTCAACGCCCAAACCACTTGTTATAAATCAGCACACATAAGTGAATACAAGTCTTATTTTGGTTAACGCGCCGTTGGAAAACAGCCCTATTTCTTCAAATGGGTTTCTAAGCTTAGACTGCTAGATATAAAGCACAGGGGATTGTCAACCAGAATCTTGACTAAGCTCTAAGAACAGGAAAGGGCTGATGAGTGTGAAAGCAAAGATTTCATGGAGGTAGAAAGCTCTAAATGTCATTGTTAAATTAGGGCTGCAGGCTTTAATTGATTAATTGGTGTCATCAATCAATGAAAGCCTTAAGCACACCTTAAAAATGTCCTCAGATTAATCAGTGAAGCTGAGAATAAAGATTATGGACTCTTCAAGGGCCTGCCATATTGCTGTCCTCATACCAGTACCAAATTTGATGAAAGAAAATAAATTAATTAAAAGCAGCCTTTTTCTTCAAGTCTGTATCCAAAGTAATTGGGAATATTATCCAATTAAGTGCTTAAGTATTAAATATCACCTTTAATCCCAACAAGCTTTTGCTCAATATACTGCAAGTTTTCAGCGTTAAGAGAAATTTCAATTTCTTCTAGAATCTTCAAAACAAACCTTAATTGAAAAAAATCTCAGTCTGTATACTTATTTAAATGTGATTCATTAATCAATCAACTGGTTGGAAGCAAAGGCAAGAAAGCATTTAAAAGCTGTTTTTGCAGCTGATATCCACATATTAAATATGAACACTTATCAGCACAATAATATTGGAGCTTACCTCCAATAGTGGCACTTACTCCAATCCTATACTGAATACAGTGTGACTTACTTATGAGTAAATATGCACAAAAATGTGCCCTGAAGACTCCACAAGAGAACAATAAGAAAGATTGAAATTTTATAAAGAAGAGTAGCAAACATTCCAGAGAGCAGAGAGAGCCTGCTAGGCTTTGGAACTAGCAGCAAATTTAAACTGAATTTATCATTTTTACAATTCTAAAACTGCAGTCACAAAATTGAATTGCATGTGATTAATAGAAATCAGGTCACTAAGAAGCCTTTTCAGACCATATAGTTGGAATAAAGACAGAGGAGTTAAGGTTATTTTGGTAGTTAATTTCAGACAGATAAAGAATCAAGTATATAGAATTTTAAGGATCATTAATAAGCATGCACATCTTAATGGCAATTCCATTCTGACTGGAATCTGAAGGCATGCATGAGAGCCAAAGAAGCTGTATTAACTCACATTTCACATTGGGGTGGGATAATTAACTCATTGGGGTTGGGGTGTGGCTACGACATCTAGAGATTTTCCTGAGCCAAATAATCTGGGAAAATGTGGTGCCAAACTCTGGCATATTAAAGATTGACAAAACATGGCTTGCTTATGCATGACCAGCCTCGAGATTGCTTTGAATAGATGCTTAGATGACAAACAGTCAAAGATTGCAACATTTCATAGTGACATTCTGAGCAGGAGCACTTTGTCCTTTCTGCAGTTATGCTACTAACATCCCTGGAAAAAACTAGTTACTGGAAGAAGTTGTTTCAGTTAATCATAGCACTGTTTCAGCAAGTCCCATGGTATTCTAAAATATGAACCAAAACCACTCTCAGTAGCCAAAGCTCTAACTTTTTCCAGATTAACACATTTTCTTCCTCTGTGATATATCGAAAGCTGAGATGCTTTGAAAACCCACAGACCCATGAGAAAGCAGATTACGAAGAACTGGGGATAAACACAAACAGTGGCCTTATACATTGAGGGATATATGATCTAAAATGTATGTGACTTGAGGCTGAAGCTTTAAAATAAAAGCCAGAAGAATATTTTTCTTCTCAACCTTTGTATGAGGTTTTGTATGGACACCCTGATTTATTGGTCCCCTGAAAAACTGGCTCTGTTAAGTGGCATGACCTGCAACAAGTAATACAAATTCTACCCTGCTCGATCAGATGGTCGTATCCTGTTCTGTGCACCTGAGTAAACAATTATCCTGTGCATGGACACACACACACACACAGGTGCACACACGTACGTATGCTGCAATTCTTGGTTCAAAGCTACAGTGAAATATGAGTGAATAAAATAAGCCTCCTGCCCCGACCAAAGTTGACTCCTAGAGGATTTCTGTTTTTGTAAAGTCGGTCTTGCTCCCCCTATCTATGTACTGGTTTCCTCACAGCAGTCGGAAAGATTACCCACACCACTGATCACTTTATTACCTTGTAATGGCTGTTTATTTGCTTTACCGCAGTAGCAACATGCAGTGATGAAGCTTTTCACAGCTGAGCAAACTCACCGTATTCATTACGAAGGTGGTCTGGAATGTAGGGCTCGTAGCCCTCCTTCTCAGGCACGTCTACAAACTCATCCTCCTCGTCACTGTCATCTGTTGCTTTCATCTATGAAGAAAAGTCAAAAGCACTGAAGAAACGCGGAAAACACCCAGCGGACACCCCATGTGAACATCCCTCACATAAATGCTTCAGCTACAACAGGCAACTCTGAAAATCTGCCATCCCATTTTATTTTCAGTGTTAAGAACACTATATGGAACATACAAAGCACTGTTAAAAACAACATTTCAAGTACAGTATTTGCTGCCTTCTCCTGGAAGGGGATGAAATCTTCCCTCCTACTTACACGTGATCTTTACTGCCGCTTCATGTTTTGTCAGGAACTGGGTTTCCTCAATAAGCAATGTAACATAAACAAAGCCTGAACCATCAACTTGATTGTGTGGGGCTTCGTGCACCTACCTTGCAAAAGCAGCCTTGGGAAATAATTTACAGGCAACATTTTACTCCAGTGTACTCCCATTACATCTTTAACTACAAAACAATTACTTAATTACTGAACCGGGACACATGCCTGCAAGGAGTCTCAGACTCTGAGCTTTCATTTTTAAAAAGTCCATCTATTGGCCTCCTAGAAATACAGTGAGGAAGAAGGCAGGTAAGTTGGCTTGGCTGCTCCTGCCTTTCACTGTTTTTAGCCAATGAGAGAAGTCAAAGTTGTGATTGACAAGTGAGCTGTTTCAATATCAGACGATAGGAAACCCCGATTCCTGCAGAGCTGCTGTGCAATTTCTATCTCTGTTTTTGGCACATGGAATCTCTGTAGTTTGCCCAGGTCCAGCGCATCTGTCAGCCAGGTCAGAGAAAACTATGTACATTTGTAATTAATATAGTACAGCTTTATTTATCCTAAAGGTTTTGGGTATCACTCCACAGAAAAGCAATTTTATAATAAATGGGGAGAAAGTTTGGAGGTGTAAGAATAGAAAGTGATTTTGAGTATTCTGGGCAAGCAAAGTTTAAGAGTTTGGCTAAGTATAATCTGGACAGAGTTAGGCTTTGCCTCTTAAGTTTGTATTGGGCTTCTAAGAAAAGTGATAAAAGTGAGAAGTGTGTAAAAAAGAGAGGGTTGATTCTAAAACATTTAAGTTTTTATTATTGATTATGATTTTCTTGTGACTAATCTCTGGAAGCCTTTTCTAGTAGAGTGGTAAAAAAATGTTTTATTCTTCTGCTAGTTGTATAGTATGCCAAAAATCTTGCTGCTTGAGGACAGTGGAGTTTGCTTGGGTTCTTGAGGCAATGAGATGTATTCACAGGTTCGTAAAAAATTGGACTCAAGAAACCAGAAACAATAAATCTTATTTGGGGCGGGGGGAGACTCCCTTTGAATATAAGAGCAAGCTAACTGGATCAAGCCAAAGGTCCATCTGCTCTTCTAGCATCTTGCTTTGTACAATGGAAGCCAGATGCACCAGGAAACCCTGTTATCTGTCTCTCCTCCTTTATTCATAGGTAGACTGCCCCCAAACCTGAAATATAAAAGGTGTCCATCAATGGATATTTAGCAAATGTTGCTACATGGAACCTCAAGGTTCACAGGCAGTCTATTGCTGAATAAGCTGAAGCTGTTGAGGCTAACGACAGGAAAATGCTGTGTAAAGAAGTGTTTTCTCTTAATCTACTGCTCCCTTTCAGTTTCATTGGAGGATCCAGAGTTCTAACATTGCAGAAATTAAGAAAAGTACCATTAAAGCATCTGCACAAGGTAGTGCTTAGAAAGATACCCAAAATGTAATCCCATATATATCCAAATCTGTGCCATGCAAACCTTTGTATGTTCACTCAGAATTCAGTCCCACTAAGTTCAGTGTGGGAGTTTGCATCATAGTAATTGTGTTTGGAATGTACAGTTGAATCTGGATAGTTTGAAGGATATCAACACACTATCAACACAAATTCAGCACAATCAATGGATCAATACAAGTTAACAGTTTTGTATACAGTTTGGTTCAAGCCCCACTACTACTTGATTAATAAAAACCTAGAGCTCCCCCCACATTTCCCCCTCCTTTCATCCTAGCAACCAGGAGGCATCTTTCCTGTGGTGGGTTCACCTGAGATCAGGTACTCCCTACAACTTATTTTCTGCAAACTATTACACAAATAAATAAAAAAATTGTTCAGTAGCACCTTAAGAGACCAACTAAATTTGCTCTGGGTATAAGCTTTCGTGTGCATGCACACTTCTTCAGATACTCACTTATTACACAATAAGTGCACTTATTACACAATAAGTGCACTTATTACACAATAAGTGCAAATACAAAATGTGAAAGCTTTCCAAAGAGGCATAGAAATGTCTCCTGCTCTGCAGGAACTAAAGTCCAGGCACTCATTAAGAATTTACTGTAGTGTTAACTTAAAGTACAACTCTATACATTTTTACTCAAAAGTAAGTCCCTTTGTGTTTAATGGAGCTTACTCTCAGGTAAGTGGGCACAAGATTGCAGCCTTGACTTTCTTGTGAGGAAGGAGAAGAACTTAAATACCGGCAGTCCACCACGTTTAAAGTCATTTTATAACAGAGGAGCATAAAACCAAAAGTTAACACACTAAATTAAATTATTATCATTAAAATAATATATATTTTATTACATTTTAAAACCCTGTTAATATAATTCAGTAATTTTGCTGCTGGGGCAGAAACTGGAAAGTGGCAGTAAGCTTTATTTTTTTTAACTGAGCTATTAAGGAAAACACTAACTGTATGCTTTTCCTTACTACTTTACCTGTAAAAGTAAAAAAGTAAAACGCAAATTTTTAAATTTTAAGCAATTTAAAAAATGAAAGCAAGTCAATCTGCTTTCTACAGTCTCCCACCCCCAGTGGCAACAGGCCTAAAGTAACTCCTTAAGAATTCCCAACCACCATAGTACAGTCTTGCATGAAGAATATATACAAGAGGCATACTGTACATTGATTAAACTGAATTGGAAAAAAACACAGCTGATAGGTAAATCTTATATGCACTAGTTATCACTTTGTGAACTCACTGTCTCTCACTGGGAAACATCCAGTGTAAAAATAGATAGAACTATACAGTAGTGCCTTTTAAGTCTCTAACCCAGATAATTCTAAGCAATATGCAAGTTTAGGAATTATGCAGATTTTAATATATATATTAAAGAACTTCCTGACAGTAAGAGCTGTTCGACAGTGGAATTTGCTGCCAAGGAGTGTGGTGGAGTCTCCTTCTTTGGAGGTCTTTAAGCAGAGGCTTGACAGCCACCTGTCAGGAATGCTTTGATGGTGTTCCTGCTTGGCAGGGGGTTGGACTGGATGGCCCTTGTGGTCTCTTCCAACTCTATGATTCTATGATTATATATATATATATATATATATATATATATATATATATATATATATATATATAACTAGGGGCAGCTTCCCGCCCTCTGCCAAGTCCCCCACCTCTCCCTTTACACTTCACCTAACTCCACATCCCTTCATAGCTCCTTTGTGTCCCTCGACCTATGACTTGTTCAAACTTTTGCTGTTGTTTAAAACCTGCCTTCTTTTTTGCCCCCCCCCCCACTAAATAGTATGCTGCTAAACTCTCAGGCTAACATTCATGCCAACTGTTAGTCCTTAAATTGCAAGAGGAAGATGTGATCTCCCACTGCTGAGATCACTGAGGCTGAACTACGATACCTAGTCTATGTGGGACTGCCCTCGAAGAATATTCAGGAACAACAGTTGGTTCCAATTGTTGCTGCTGGGCTGTTGATAAGGGCCTGTTATTTAATAATTATTTGATATGTATTTGCTCCCAGTAGGTTTCCAAGTCTACATCAAAGCTCGAGTTATCACTTTTATCCTCTCCCCCCATTAATTTTTTTAAAAAACCAACCAAAATTCTGATAATATAAACAACAAACAGTATTCAGTTACCGTATGTTTATTTGACTTACAGCATACAAGGAAAGCTAGAAATTGCACATGGAAGCTTACGCCCTTGCTCTGAGGCACATATATGCCTTTGTAGACTTGGCTTACAGTTGTAGAGGACTCTTTACTTCCATATCTAACAAATGGTAGTAATTGATAGTGACTAGTCTCTCCTCTTGAAAAGAGTGTGGTGCAGTTACTTTTTCAGACAGCTATCTGCCGTATTCCAGCTGTCCAGCCTAGGAATGTGTCTAATTGTGCAAGCAGAGGCAGCCTTACTTACACACTTACACTTACACACACACACACACACACACACACAACTACCTTTCATTTGCTACACTGGATCAAGCCCCTGAGCTGCTGTGTTACTCATGAACCAACGACTGCCCACACTTTTACAAAACATACGGTTTTTTAGAGAGAAAGATGAAGGTTTTTGGGAAGAGGATGTTTGGAGACTTTTATATAACAGTACCGGTAACTTAAAGACAGTGGTGGGACCCAGGTGGCGCTGTGGGTTAAACCACAAAGCCTAGGGCTTGCCGATCAGAAGGTCGGCAGTTTGAATCCCTGCGACGGGGTGAGCTCCCGTTGCTCGGTCCCAGCTCCTGCCAACCTAGCAGTTCGAAAGCACGTCAAAGTGCAAGTAGATAAATAGGAACCGCTCTGGCGGGAAGGTAAACGGCGTTTCTGTGCGCTGCTCTGGTTCGCCAGAAGCGGCTTTGTTATGCTGGCCACATGACCTGGAAGCTGTACGCCGGCTCTCGGCCAATAAAGCGAGATGAGCGCCGCAACCCCAGCGTCGGACACAACTGGACCTAATGGCCAGGGGTCCCTTTACCTTTACCTTTTTAACTTAAAGACAAAAAGTAAGGCGTGGTTTAACACTAGATTCAAAAGGCATTTTCCCCTGCTCTCTTTTAAACGTTTTAACTTTTACCTGGTGATGACAGAAAGGCAATTCACCTATAACAGTTATCAAAGTTTCTCCTAGTTTAACTAATTATAGGGGCTACATTAAACTCCAGTGCTGAGTACAGTACATTACTTTTTCCAAACTAGCTGAGAAGAATATATATCGAGAGGTAACAGCTTCTGTCAAATAAATTAGAAAATAGAACTCTGAGGGACATAATTAGTAGGCAATTCTTTTATAGGAAATTTTTTTTAATGCATTTCATAGGAAAAGTTTTAACTCAGGAGTATTAAAAAAAACCTTTCAAACCAAAAGCAAAAACGGTCAAATTCTCCTTTATTAGGCACCACTGACAAGCAAAGCATCCATGTATGACAGAATGCAAATAATTTGAATTGTGTATGGTTATGGGGAATACGGCCAATGTATTTTTTAAGGTCGCCTGTTCTGTAATCAGTGGGCAAATGTGAAAAAGTCAACATAACATTTCTAAAGACGTTCCCAGATTTTATTTTACATGGACACACAGAGAAGCCAGGCTTGAGAAAGCATTACGGCTTGAGAAAGCATTACGGCTAAAGAGGCCTCAGTCAAATTCCTAGTGCAAGAACCTGATCGGAAACCGGACAGGTCAACACTGGTGCACACTTGCAGGTTCCCAAACTTTGAGACCCTCGCAGAGCTCTGCTGAGAAGAGAAATAATAAGATGCAAAGTCACTTTGTTTAGGCACAATCCATGAGCAGTGCATTTAGGCACTATAGGAAGCATTAATCATAGGAAACTGTAATTTTTGTTATCAGTCCAACACTAATCAAAAGGGAAACCTGTCACTAGCACTGACCTGTGAAACGTCCCAATTATACTCTTTGGAAATGACAGGAGCACTTAACTTCCTCACTGAGTAAATGACGACAATCAATCACGTTTGAATAACAATGAGCCACGGAGCTGAAAATTATTTTTTGTATAGAATCTACCCAGGAATTTATGAAAGGTGAAAAGCAACCCAAGGTTTTAGGGCCATTATAGCTTTCAGCTAGTGCAGTGCATATCAAACACTAAACAGAATTTATGTGTTTTAATTTTCTAAAAGGTAGATGTGGACTTGGTGCTACAATGCATAACATATAATGCCAGGTTTTAAATATGAGGGTCATTTTCATAAAATATTATGCTTATTGTCTGCACCCTTGAATTCACTGAGGAATTTATTAAATTCATATTTCCTCTAAAAAATATTTAACTGCTTAGCTAACTATGAGAAATTAAGCCTCAGCTCCTGGATAGGAAAATATTCGTTTTTGTATCATTTTAAAACAAGTCACATTTTTCTTCATTTGTAAGTAAGCAAAGATAAGTGCTTAAAAGAGGCATGTAAAAGGAGGTAGTAATGTACAAAGCTACTTTACTATTTCAATTTGCAGTATCGAGTTCCCTTTCTTTCCATAAAAATCTAATTATTGATGTAAAAATCTGATTATTGATGTAAAAACCTTATGCCTAGGATTCCACCCCTGAGCAGCAGGTTTGTGCCAACAAACACTCATAGGGCTTCAGTTTTCCCCTGCTAACTCACTGTACTTTCAGCCAGCCCAGCACTCCAGTTCTGACTCCCTCCACCGAAAGCACACACTTGGCAGCCAGCCTTGAGGGCCAGTAAATCCTTAGCAATAGTCCCTTAAAAAGACCCCCAAATCCATTAAGAAACATGAAGTAATGAAGTAAGTAAAGCTCACACTCCATCCAGCTAAGATGAATAAGCAGGATTTAGCTGGTGCATCCCTTGCAGTACAAAACATGGCTGAAGCTCATCCAATGCACATCAGAATCCACATCCAGGTGTCAATTCTGCCAATCCACACAGCATTCTTTTCAAGAGGAAGTGCACCCCCACCTTGCCCCACCTTGGGGCAACTAGTTAACACATAAATGCCTTTTTAAGAGCAACTATTGTGGAGCACTGGGACAGTCACTTTAAAATGCCCCTTTTGTACATTTACTCTCAAATGTAAACCAATAAAAATGATGGTTCAGGTAACACTCATTTGGTTTCAAACCATTATGCTTGCTAGTATAAGGTTCAATTTGGCCACTTGCATTTTTCAACTTTTACAAACAACTCTGTGTGTGCATGTGCGCGCACCCACCCACCCACCCCCCTCCTGAGGATGGAAAGCAGATCACAACTCATAGAGAGACTATACTGGCTGTTCTCATCACATTACTGTGTGAACAAAACAAGCAGGGGGTATCCAACAAAGTAGTTCAGTTAGTGCATGGACATCTTGCTGTGCAACAGAACTTTCCCTCCCTTTCCTCTGACTCGCCCCAGGTCTGTTCTGGGGTTTTCCCCAACCTCCCAAAACAGATTTGGAGAGGGCCTGGTGGCAGGTGGTAGAAGAGAGAGAAAAATTTCCATGGCACAGTCAGAACTCCTTGCACTAACGGAACTGCTTCGTCAAATACCCTTTATAATTTTTAGTGGAGAGCTATTTAAATATAAAATACCTTTCCCCTATATATTTAAGCAACATTTCTTTTCAAATATCCACAACCTAACTCAAACCTTACTGTTTTCTGCTAATCAAGCTTCGGGGTTTTTTTTTAAGCCCACCAACTTATGATTGTATCCTCCTTTGGAATCTTGTAATATTTCCCCAAATGTTAATATAATCTCATTATGTGTTCTTTCCCACTGTGTAACCAGGCACTTCCTACAATCCTTTCCTGTGATCTTCCCCCAGGATCCATGGCATCTGGTGCTACTGGGGGGCATGGTTTTCTCCCCATCCTCCCTTGAAAAGATACTGCGGACATAATATTGCAGTTTTACAAACAGCAGTTAGCTGAACTACAGTGTTTTACTTTGCTTCAGAAGGGGTCTCCGATGCCACAATTTTCCAATGTGGGTCCATGCCACAATAACTGCACATTGCTCAGAAGTAAGCCACACTGAATTCAATGGGGACTGCTCATAAGTATGTAAAAGATTGCAGCCTGAATTGGTTAGTCTTAATGGCGCTACACAGGGACCCAGGTGGCGCTGTGGGTTAAACCACTGCGCCTAGGGCTTGCCGATCAGAAGGTCAGCGGTTCGAATCCCTGCGACGGGGTGAGCTCCTGTTGCTCGGTCCCAGCTCCTGCCCACCTAGCTGTTCGAAAGCACGTCAAAGTGCAAGTAGATAAATAGGTACTGCTGTAGCGGGAAGGTAAACGGCGTTTCCGTGCGCTGCTCTGGTTCGCCAGAAGCGGCTTTGTCATGCTGGCCACATGCCCCGGAAGCTATATGCCGGCTCCCTTGGCCATTAATGAGAGATGAGCGCGCAACCCCAGAGTCGGACACGACTGGACCTAATGGTCAGGGGTCCCTTTAATGGCGCTACACAAGATGGTTAACAAGGGGCCTAATAAATTTCCAGACTTACGGGGGCAATATTATGCCCCTTCCCTAGCTTATTAACTTTTTCCATAATGTGAAATAAAATGGAGAGGTATTAAGTAGACTAGAACCTGGAACACCACGATTAAAATCAGCTATGCCCCCGAGCACAGCTGAAACCAACCACCCCCTGATGGCAAACAGTATCTCTCTCCCTTCCAAGTTCTTCCTCCAAAAACAGCTCCCTCATGAAGGGACTAGGGCGAGAGGGTGGAGCCTATAGCAATCTTTTGATCAATGTGCAGTGGCCATACTGCCAGAGATACTGCATTTCTATATTCACTTTTCTTTCTACTGCAATTAACTGTGCTTCTGGAGGCGACTCGTGAAAAAAAATGTATTATACAAGCAAAAGCAATGGCCAAGAATTCACAGATATGGCGAGGTGCATGTGTATATAACAAGAAGCTACAGCTAATTGTTCACTGCATCTGGGATCATTAACATTTTGTTGCCAGATTTCTTGTTCTGCCTTTCTGAACACTTTTCATTCCTTTCCCCCAGCTCAAGAAATCTCTTTCTTTCAGGTATGGCAGGCTTGGTTTTCCTTCCTCTAACATGATGTAAGGCCTCCTCAGATAAGTGAACTCTAAACTTCATTTGTCTTTCAGCAGGCTTGATGACTATGCATTTAAAAACCCATTTTATCTTATAAACTAAAAATTAAATGTACTCAGCTGTGATGGTCATCATTGCATCTGCTATTTATATGCTAATACCCTCACTGGAAGATCTTGCAAATTATTCCACCTACCAATATTTCATGTGCATCTACTCACAGTCAACTAAATATTTTTTCCAAGAGGAGAGGGGAATTTTTTTTTTTTTTGCCAAGGAATTAATACTTACTGCAGTGGAACCAATTTATATGGGCAACTTTATGTGAATGCATTTTGAATTCAGCCATGATGTAAAATATAGTCAAGTCATCTTAAATGAAGGAAAACTACAATTTGTGTAACCAAATCACGTAGCGTTCATTAGCAGAGTATAAAAGCCTTTTGAAATGACTGGCAATATAGGGCAAAACAAGGTACCTTACTGGAAATGAGATTTTTACAACTTCTACACCTGTTAAATCATAAATGTAAATGTCACATTAACCAATCTGTAAACAATTTGCTTTTCTCTTTCTTAAAACTGCAGTAAAACACTGGGCTAGGAATTCACTGTGAATTCAGAATACTACTTATTGTATTTATATGCTGCTTTTCTTGTACAAAATTCAAAGACTGCTCTCTTAAAGAGCTGTTTATCTGCACAGGCAACCCACAATTTGCACCTGGGTTGCATTCTGGGTCATCGCGCACAATAGCGAAACACCCATAAGCTGGTTCCATCTCCTTTTCCGACCACTTCCAAGTTGCTCCGATGCACACGCGCGCAGTCGTGCATCAATTGGAGGCGCTTATATCTGTTGTTGCCTGTAGTATACAGTCATACCCGCTCCGTGTTGCGTACATCCGAGATATGGACCTCTGCAACCCGGAAGTCCTCCACGGAGCGTGCACGGAGCGCAGGTGCACAGAAGCACATGTGCAGAAATCAAATCACGCTTCTTTCGGAGGGGTTTTGTGTGTGTGCGCGTTCGTGATATGCCCGCCCGCGTTACGTACCGCGACCCGGAACGGATCGCGTATGTAACACGGGGTGCCACTGTATATCAACAATGTATGGAGAAGGTTGGTGATGGTGGCAGAACTTCCAGGTCGGCTTTATGGTACCGTACTAGAGTTTGTTCCTCTTGATGGGCAATCAGTGTCTGACCATTATTTCCCTTTCTCCTTCCCTTCCCTTCCCTTCCCTTCCCTTCCCTTCCCTTCCCTATTAAGCCCTACAGGTAGCTCCACATTTGTCCAACAAGATTCTGTTGGGAACAATTCTATTGCTTACTGAGATACCGTGTTTCTCCTAAAATAAGACACTGTCTTATATATTTTTTTCCTCAAAAAACACACAGTATGGCTTATTTTCGGGGAATGTCTTATTTTAACTGCTCCGCGTCAGTACGCTGCATAGCCACACCTATCTAGGCTGTCTTAAGGGAGAGGCGTTGTGTCACAATGGCTTATTTTCGGGGTATGGCTTATATTTCACAAATGCGTAGAAATCCTGCTATGGCTTATTTTATGGCTACGTCTTATTTTAGGAGAAACACGGTATAGGAGTATTGTATGCACTACCTTGCTTAAACACAAAGCACTAGAAAGTACTGTTACTCCTCCTCCTCCTTTTTGCTATGAGTTAGTTCTACGGTGGGGTTCTAATTTTTATCAGACAAAAAAAATATACCTTTCTTGATCATCCATGTAACCAGGAAAAATGAGGTTGCATCCAATTAAGTTCTACTCAAGAGTAGGCCCTCTGAAATTAATGAACCTAAATCAGTCATGCCCATTAATTTCAATAGGTCTATTTTGAGTAGGACTAGCATGGAAGACCGGGCACGATCCAGCAAAAAGTGACCCACCTATACACATTGAGATGAGCAAGATGTTTAAGCAACATCCTGAAATTTTGTTTCACACAAATGTTGCTTCGCCTAATTATTTCCCTAGGCATGTTATGTTGCATAAGTGTTTTGATATGGCAAGCTTTAATTACAAACAACATCGTTTAAGACAGAAAGAGAAAACTGCCCAGAACTGGAATGCAGGCAACTTTGGTTAATGTGAAACAGACAAGAGGCTGGTTTTGAGATCTGAGCTGGAAGGAGGGTGGGGTTGTTGTGACCTCTATAATGTAGTTTAAATTATTCCCATAGTCAACCCCTGCCGGGGTTCACTCCTATGAGAAAAAGTGTACCAGTTGAGGACACCACTGTAATAGGCAAGATCTCTCCCCTCATCTCTAACAGGGAAAGAAGAGTGGTCTCTACTGAGAACATACCTGGACTCTTTCTTTCATCTATCCATCCATCACAGAGACAAGCATCTTGCTAATTTTCTTTAAAAGTAGGCAGTAGTGGGAATCATCTGCTGTAAAAGACAGCTAGGGCTATGATCTGCACCCTGAATATTAGTTCCCTAAAATGGACCACGACGTTGAGCAGTGTAATGGGGTACTGTGCTACACACTAACTTCTCCCATCCACACAACTTGATTCAGGTTGCCCAAGATGGCAACTCCTCCCTGGGCCAACACTCTCCTCACTGAAGAAAACCACCTGCAGTCAAAAGAAAAAGGAAGGGGGGCAGTCAAAATGAACCTGTTTCCTTCACAGAGTGGAGGAGGAGCTTCTAGAGACTGTTAGGTAGAGAGAAACAGGTTTCAGCAAGCAAGGGAGAAAACCATCAGCTCCAGAAAGCTACGGACTGAGACGGCACCAAGATGCAAATCTCCCTCCTTTCGGAAAGAGAGCAAGACCACAAGGCAAAAGGCCAGGGGGAGCAAGACTTTAACCTAGGAATGAAGTAACTTCCATTCCTCCCCCTCCCAATTTTTTTTTTTTTAAATTTCTTTATTTTTCTTGCCTTTGCCTACCCTCTAGTGGACACTGCCACAGTAACTCCAAGTTCTTTTACAGCCAAGGCTTATTGTTTTGGATTAAACAGCCCTTGCTTTTACCTGGAGAACGAGGGAAGACCACCCCTGGCTTGTTTTCCTTTTGCTGCTGCTGTGCACCACTGGCTTAAGAGTCAAACAAAGGCTAGCCCCTCTGGAGCCAGGAGCCCAGCAGAGGCCCACAGAGCTGTCTGCTCTGGCCCTTCCTGCGACCTCTGACCCTTCAGAGGTAGCATGATACAAGAAATTGCTGGAGAACGTAAGCAAAACCACATAACCAGCTCATGGAAACAAGGCTGCAAGGCACACCTAGAACCATCCTCTACCACAAATGCAAATCCACCCACATGACCCACTTATTCACCTATGAAATACAAGCCATGATGTGCTACAAGCAGACAAATAATTCTAGTTCACTGATACAACACAGCCAAATCACAGGGTTCAAAGGAAGGTACCCACACATACAGATAGCTTGCCAAGCGCTTAGGCAAGCTTTGAAGACAGATGCTTCTTATGAACTACAAACCTGGGCAGAATGCCACCTTTATGCATCTATTTAGCTGTGCCACGCTTTCTTCCAAGGAAAAGCTTTTATGCTCAGAACATCTTATACCTCTTTCTAGTATGGATGTAGGCAAGTTTATTTACTAACCAAACACCCCTATGTGATTCAACACAGCTACATTCTAGAGTCAGGGTGGCATAATGGTTAGAGTGTTGGACTAGGACCTGGGAGACCAGGGTTCGAATCCCCACTCAGCCATGAAACTCACTGGGTGACCATGGGCCATTCACTATCTCTTAGCCTAACCTACTTCACAGGATTGTTGTAGGGATAAAATGGGGAGAACCACCTTGAGCTCCTTGGAAGACGTGGTGGTATATAAATGTAATTAATTAATTAATTAATTAATTAATAATTCCATAGCAATGATAAAAAGCCTGATCTGCAATCTAGCAAGCCAGATTTTAATAGAATCATTTATTTTAAGCATATAACAGAAAACTGGCCTATAAAAGCAATATTCAAAGCATCTTACAAAAGATAAACAAAAACATCCACATGAGTATTACAAAATAAGTGAGGGGCAACTATTAAGGGGTATACTTTTGCCAAATTATTAAGTGACACAACCTCATCTCTAATCACCCCTAGACAATCCCCTCTCTATGCAGCATCTACCACAATATATATTTAACTAGGAAATGAGACAAAAGTTTATTTATGCTGTATCAAAATGCCTTTTAATCTCATTTCCACCCCTGATTACACTCATTCTTTTACTATCTTATTTCTGACCTGTACTGTACTAAGACTGCCAATATTTCTTAGAGCCAGTTGGCACATTACACAGAAGCGGGGAGAAGGGACATCTCAATGGTTCACCCTTTGCCTTGCTCCACCTTTGCTGGGACTGATGAGGACAGCTGGAGCAGCCACACCTGCACTGAAAGCATCTGTGAAATTTAGAGGTCACATTTCACCCCAAGGTCAGAGAAAGAGCTGCCCAAGAACCCTGAAATTCTCATATTATAGCCTATGTTATAGAGATAATTCACAGAAATCAGGTGGCAACCCTTTTATCTACTAAACCAACAGCAACCAGTTTGGTCAAATGAACATTAATCGATACCTTGACCAGGGAAAAAGTTGCCATTTCCCCTAAGTTTATACTACATGTGTGAGTGGACATGGAGGAAAAATGTAAAAATATGCATATCTTTGCAGATTTTTCACATAACACTAAAACATAGTTTAATAAACTATAGGTAATAAACCATGGGTGGAATTCAACATCCCGCTCTACTGAATGTTCCATCTGCATGCATATCAGCTTGCCAGACGAAACAAATCTTCCGCTTCTGCCAATTGGCAGATTAATATTCTACAGTCTTTTAAATGAGGATGTGGGAATTGGGGGGGGGTTCATTGCTTTGTTTAAATTATTTACTTGTGTTTTTTGTTGCATTATATTCTGAGAACCACCCTGAGATCTTTCGATGAAGGGTGGTATATAAATTTAAATAACAACAACAATTATTATTTCAGGGGGCACAGTCAGTACACGGTGTGGGGGGGGGCAAGCCTCTGCATATGGGTTTTTTTGGATGAACCCACCACATGTTTAACATTATGTGTACACCAGGTCAATTCCATTTGACAGCTTCTTATGTGTGCCTTCATTTGTAAACTATTCTTCAGCTCTTATTTACAGAATTTATGGATTATCAGTACTTCACAACACAATTTTTGATTAAGAAGATTACATTTAACAATATCCTTCACAAAACTAAAGCAGGGGAAGAGAAATACTGCTATTTTTATTTTAAGCTAAAAAAAGCAGATTTCTTTTGTGTTTTTAAGCACTGGAAATGAATTAGATAAGTAAGCATAACTACCGAGAAATGTAGCACAGGTAAAAAAATACTAGGCAGTTATGAGATATTTTGCATTTAACACTTATTAAGATCTTTGGAAAAAGATTCATGCCATACATACAGATAAAAACATTAGTTAAGAACAGCTAATTTAAGGTATTGTCTACAAATGAGTGCATTTTCAATTTAAATATTGATGGAAGCTATAATATTCTATTCACCACAAACACACACATTCAAGTCATGTGGGCAGAAGCAGCTCCCAGCATGCTGGATGTGCTCCCTCTACTGGCCACCTGAAATAATTTTAGCTACATCTTGAACCTAAAAAATATTCAGATAAGAAGTTGCATTGATTTCAACAGGATCTACTGCCAAATTAAGTGTGCTCTGAATCACAGCCTTAGAAGCAAAAAAAAAAAAAAAAAAAAAAAAAAATCCAGTTCCCAGAAAAATTAAAAGAGGGAAAAAAGCACAATGTAGCTTTGGGGTGGGGGAAGGATTCAAGTCTAATTTAAAACATCTTCAAAAATACAGCTCTCAACAAATGCTAATATTTATTTTCACTATAAGAGTATATGAATCCAAGTGCTATGCCAGTGTTCACATATGTCCAGATAGAAACTTGAAAACCAGTGCTGGCCTGACCTGATCATCCTTTGCAGAATCTTATTGTGTTTATAAGTCTAAGAGCCTAGAGCCAACCGAATAATTTTTGGCATATGCAGTGCCAATTTAAAAAGATAGGTAAGGTTCAATTCAGACATTTCAACAGATACCAGTAATGGTTAAGAAAATTTAACCATGGCTTAGCATAGGGCCCAAACTGACAACCTATAATTATGAGCATCGCCTCATCTGCCATGACATTTTACAGCCCAGAGTGCCTGGGGAGGCCCAGCCAGATGGGCGGGGTATAAGTAATACATTATTATTATTATTATTATTATTATTACTATTACTGAGACCTTTGTGAATCCTGAACTTAGTGCTCTGTTTACAACATATGGACTTGTCAACTGTGTTCTTAGAAAGATCTCTGTGACATCACTGTATGGGAAACTGATGGTGAAGAAGAAGAAGAAGAAGAAGAAGAAGAAGAAGAAGAAGAAGAAGAAATAGAAGAAGAGTTTGGATTTGATGTCCCGCTTTATCACTACCCGAAGGAGTCTCAAAGCGGCTAACATTCTCCTTTCCCTTCCTCCCTCACAACAAACACTCTGTGAGGTGAGTGGGGCTGAGAGACTTCAGAGAAGTGTGACTAGCCCAAGGTCACCCAGCAGCTGCATGTGGAGGAGCGGAGACGCGAACCCGGTTCCCCAGATTACGAGTCTACCACTCTTAACCACTACACCACACTGGCTCTCACTGGCAAGAATGATCCACCATCACATGCATTCTCTTTTCACTTCTGTCATAACTGTACCCCTTCATTCTGCAGTTTCTCTTTGCCAGTGAACAAATAGTAGTATTTCCCTGCATGTGAAGAGGGGTTCCTCAGTCGAATTCCCTTTTGCTGGAGACTCAAACGTCTGAGCATAACTTCTTTCATAAGCCAGTGAGAACTTAGCGCTTTCTATGTTTTCTTAAGAGGCGTTCACACAGTACCTCTCTATGCATATACCATACAGGTGTGGAGAGGGAAGTAGGACTGCAGCTGCTGGCCTCAAACACCCCCCCCCCAATACCCACATGTTCAAGATGTAAGTGCATAGGCTCTCCTTTCCTACGTCCTGCCTAATCTGTGTTACTCAGAAGTGACTTCAAATTTATTTTAGACATAGAGGACTAGTGTGTCAACGGCTCCTCAATTTTAGGACCAAGCTCAATTGGATGCACAACGGCTGACCATAGACCGTAGGCATTGCAGCCCTTCATATAATGACAGGTAGAGTGTGGGTACAAAAATGTGGAAGCAAAAGCAGAAGTTATTAAAATGTAGTTTTAATAATCATGGAACATTATTCTTTAAGAGTTCACACTATGGGAAAACCTCCACAAAAAGACTAACTATACTGCGTGTTGACTAGGACTAATGATGTGTGAAAGTACCCAATACAGGAGCAAGTGAAATCAGTTACCCCCCAAAAAGCAATTTGATAACAAGATGAGACAACTTTGATTTTTCTACAGCAATCTCTCACCCCATCTCAGTTACCACTGTGTTCAGTATATATTGCGTTAAAAGCTTAATTACTGTATTACTACTGTGCATGAATGCTTCATTCATAAAATTTAGCAAAACCAATAAGGAAAAATCATCTGCTCTGCTATTTAAAGATATGGCAAACTATGAAGCTCAGAGAGAAATCTAGATAATGAATACAAGCAGGTTCAAAGATATTAAGTTTTATGAAAAGTTTGAAGAAATTTTAAAAAATGATTTGCATGTTAAATTTATAATCCCACCTTTTATTGCAGCGTGATTCTGGGATGAGTTACAAACAGTTTAAGACAGTAAAAGATCCTGGTCTCTAGAAAGGACCCCCTGCATAACCAAGACTACAGTATGCCACATTGAGGCCATATTGTGACATTATTTTCTAAATTCAGGTCACGTATTCCTCAAACTATAGCAGAAATATTTAACTTAACTCACCATTGTCATCTTCCTGTCTTTAAAGCCAATATTCATTTCCTTACATTTCTCTGTGGCACGCTCCAATTTGTTTTTAAGATCAATGGCTTGTCTTAGATGTTCATCATTTATTCCAGCCCTTGTGAACAACTATAAAACAAAAACCGCAACATTAGCTGACTTGGCATTCACATACATGCCAAGATTTCATGCACATTTGGCATGCCACAGGAATCTGTAATACAGATAACTCGCAAATTATGCACATTTAATTTGTGTGCATTCAGCTTCACACACCGCTGGTTAATAAAAAGTAAAGGTATCCGCCGCCGCCAAAATCATATTAGGGAAATACATTTATTAGATGAGATGGTAAATAATGTGGGGGGTAGGATTTGGTTGCTTATAATGTCATGAACTTAGATGAAGGTATTGACGGGATGCTCATCAAATGTGCAGATGACTCCTAACTGGGAGGGGTAGCTAATGCTGCAGAAGACAGAACCGGGATTCAAGATGACCTTAACTGATTGGAGAACTGGGCCCAAACTAACAAAATGAATTTCAATAGGGACAAATGTAAGGTTCTGCACTTGGGCAGGAAGAACCAGTTGCAGAAATATAGGATGGGGGACACCTGGCTTGCCAGTAGTACACGTGAAAAGGATCTAGGGGTCTTAATAGACCACAAGCTGAACATAAGTCAACAGAGTGATGCAGCAGGGGGAAACCTAATGTTATTCTAGGCTGCATCAACAGAAGTCTAGTGTCCAGGTCAAGGGAAGTAATAGTACCACTCTATTCTGCTTTGGTCAAACCACACCTGGAGTCCTGTGTCCAGTTCTGGGCACCACAATTCAAGAAGGATATTGACAAGTTTGACATGTGCAGAAGAGAGTGATCAAGATGATAAAGGGTCTGGAAACTAAGTCTTATGAGGAACGGTTGAGGAAGTTGCTGCAGAAGAGAAGATTGAGATGTGATATAACAGCCACCTTCAAATATCTAAAGTGCTGCAGATGAAAAAGCTTGTGTTCTCCTGCTCCGGAGGGTACGACCCAAACCAATGTCTCCAAGTTACAAGAAATGAGGTTCCGGTTAAACATCAGTAAGAGCTGTTCACCAGTGGAACAGACTCCCACAAGAGGTTGTGGACTCTCCTTCATTGGAGGTTTTTTATGCAGAGGTTAGATGGCCATAATGGGACGCGGGTGGCGCTGTGGTCTAAACCACAGAGCCTAGGGCTTGGTGATCAGAAGGTTGGCGGTTCAAATCCCCGTGACGGGATGAGCTCCCGTTGTTCAGTCCCAGCTCCTGCCCACCTAGCAGTTCAAAAGCATCCCAAAAAGTGCAAGTAGATACATAGGTACCGCTCCGGTGGGGAGGCAAACGTTGTTTCCATGCGCTGCTCTGGTTCACCAGAAGCGGCTTAGTCATGCTGGCCACATGACCCGGAAGCTGTCTGCGGACAAACGCTCCCTCGGCCTATAGAGCGAGATGAGCGCGCAACCAGGGTGGATAAAAATCAATGATTTTTTTAAAAAAATAAAAAAAATCGGATTTTTTTGATTTAAATCGGATTATTTTGATTTAAATCGATTTTTTTGATTTAAATTGGATTTTTAAAATAAAATGCTTTTGGAGGAAAAATCTTTCTAAATATAGTCTTCTTTTTAAGTTACATTGTAGTTCAAAGGCTATTCATCAGGAAATAAAGATTTGTTTTAAGTTTATCAAGTATGCTAAAACTCAGTCTAAGTTTTTTTTTTAAAAAATGTTTAACCACATCAGTTAACAAACATGGATACATATGCTATCATGTTATTGTTTTAGTTAAATAAATTGTTTAAATGGTTATTAAGGAAATGATTATTTTTCTCCTTCCAATAAAGTACAGCAGAAAAGTGGTCCAAATATAAGCAGTTAACTTATTAAACCTCACCATAATTTCATAATTATCTGTCTATGTATTTCTAGTAGTATAACCAAATCAGTAATTTTTGATATAACTGTAAAAACTACTCTGAAAATTTATTATTCCAAAAATGAAACCTTCATATGGTTGTAAATATTAAGATTATACCAACAAGAAGAGTCTTTCTGTAAAGAAAATATTTAAATCAAGCCTTACTGACTAGTGATTTAAATCAAGCCTTACTGACTAGTGATTTAAATCGTGATTTAAATCGTGATTTAAATCAATTTGATTTAAATCAAATCCACCCTGCGCGCAACCCCAGAGTCGTCTGCGACTGGACCTAACGGTCAGGGGTCCCTTTACCTTTAGATGGCCATATGTCATCTGGGATCTAGTTGGGATTCCTGTATTGCAGGGGGTTGGACTAAATGACCCTTGAGGTCCCTTCCAACTCTGTAGTTCTGATTCTATGTAATGCCAGTCCTCCAACAGTGATTTCCAAAGCAGAAGTATTCTGACATTAAGAATTTCCAGAAAGGAAAGGCTTATCTAAGATTAACTATATTACAGGCATCCTGGAAACCACCCAAACCCTATTCTCTTCAATCAAAACACAACAGGGTAGGTGTCAAGTAACTCTGTCTTACCACCAGTGCTTACTTTTCCCAATCCAAAAGAACAATGACTGGCTAGATTTTCCTGTTGCATCTGATTAAGATCCTAGTACCAAGGATTACAATAAATGTCCATTTTCTGCCTTTACTAGCATTGCTGTACTTGTCAGTGAAACTATAATACTGTACTGACTGCGCCATTAAGCAAGCACACACACAGAATATTCTCTCCACTAGGTTAACTTTTTGAATAGAAATATATGAAAGCTTTTTAAAGCGTGAGATTATGAAAGTTTTGGTTGAAATCAGAGGAGATGGAAATAAAGGAATGTGTGACACCTCCCTCAAAGACTGAACACAGCTCAGAAATAAAACCTCAGTATAAGTTCACAAGGCTCCAAGTTCACAAAATGCAATGCTAAATGTGCTTTCAATTCAAGAATGCTGGAGTTAGTGCAGAGCCCAGGGGAACTAAAATACCACATGAGCATATTAGCATTTTGACACACAAAGAATAAACAAAAGACAGAATTTATTTTTATTCTCAATGGAAAGGTTTTTCCTCACCTGAATCCAAGACTGTACAGAAGGCATGAATTTGTTTCTGATGAGCTTATAAGCGTCTGTAGCGTTATTTATTATAGCTGTATTGTCTTCATTCTCCTGCAATTTCACATCTAGCAGGGGGGAAACAGACAAGGAGCAAATGCATATCAGATTTACAAAATGTTTTGGTACAGTATTAATTTATTTACTTATTTATTACATTTATATCTCACCTAAAAGCAATAGGATATTTCTCCATACAATATCTCCTACCACCAATCTGGTTTTATAATTCAGTGGTTGCAACCACAAGAGTTTGGTGAGTAACTAGACACTTAAATAACTATTAGTAATACTAATATATCACCTTCCACACATTTCTCAAGGCAACGTACAAAGAACAGTAAACAACAAAAAACAACAAAGAAAATAGCAGCAGATATTTTTTAAAAAACAATACGAAGTAGACACCCATGGCAGAGCCCTATTCTGATATGACTAGACACTTGAAATAAGATACTGAAAAACAGTAGAAAAACGGCTAGATGATCTCTTGATAGGTCTTAATTTTAAATCTGTGACTTCCAACCTTTTTTTCAAGCCCTGCTGTCAAAGGAAAGCAGGCCAGGAGAAATATATTTTCCAGCCAGGAACTGCAACATACTTATAACAGATTCTAAATACTTGGTTATTAGCTGACCAATGAAGATGATCATTTAACCTGTAATTAAAAGCAGTGTATTGTAATTATTGATTACATTCAACAGAATCCCAATACCTGTGGCTATTTCAAGATTGAGACTGTATTTATGAGATCCAAGACCATGGCTCCGTACAAAGGTGGCATAATCATCTTCTCCACTGGCACCAGCAGAAGTCAATTCAGAATTTAAAGAGACTTCCATGCCTCCATTCTCCTCTATTTCGCTATTCAAGTCTTTTTTGTTACCAGCTTTCGAAACCAGAGAGATGGAAGGAAGGTCCTTGCTGCAGCAAGGCTGCTCGTTATCATCAAGGAAATGTGCCTGTTGAGCTTCCCTCTCCACAGAAGAGCAGGAAACAGTTTTGTCCAGTTCAGCCGTCCTCCAATTGACTGTTTCAGTGTCATTTGCCATGAAGTCAAAGGGATCCGGCATCAGAAGCTGAAAACAGTTCTCCATCTCAGTCAGCACAGCTTCGATTTCTTGTGACATATCTGTCAAGTGGTGGTAGTTTTAAAATACTGCCATAAAAATACAGAAATAGCACGTACACTAAAATAAGTTTAAGATTCAGGTAGGTAGCCGTGTTGGTCTGACGTAGTCGAAATACTTTAAAAAAATTTAAAAAATTGTCCAGTAGCACCTTACGAGACCAACTAAGTTTGTTCTTGGTATATACTTTTGTGTGCATGCACACTTCTTCAGATACTGAAGAATCTGAAGAATACTGAAGAATCTGAAGAAGTGTGCATGCACACAAAAGCTTATACCAAGAACAAACTTACCGGTAGTTGGTCTCTAAGGTGCTACTGGACATTTTTTTTTATTTTTATATATATAAGTTTGTTCCTACAGAAAAATAAGTTTGTTCCTACAGAAAAAGTTCCCCATCACTGCAGAGATGGCCAATTAATTTCTGTATACAGTGGTCCCTCGACTTACGAATGACCCGACTTCCATAATTTTCGACTTACGAGTGAAAAAAGTGGCCGCACGCTTACGAATTTTTTCGACCTCCGAATGGAAATCATTGCCGTTTTAGATGCGGTTTCCTCGACTTACGAAGTTTAGATGCGGCTTTTTTCGACTTACGAATTTTTTCGGATATTTTTCTCCCAATGCATTCCTATGGGGACTCGACTTACGATTTTTTCCAACCTACGAATGTCCATTCGGAACGGATTAAATTCGTAAGTCGAGGGTCCACTGTACTGCTAAAATTAGCACAAACCTATCATCTGCTTTCTTTCACACGTACAAATTACAGACAGCCCCGTTTGAGCGCATTCAATATGTGAGCAACTATGTAACGGAAACGTTATAAAGACATCACTGAAACATCACTAAAAGGGTGGAATAGGGGTGGACTGAAGCGGGGGCGGGGTGTTTGCAGGCTTTTTCCATGGGTTTCAATTATACGCAATTTCACCGATGTTCGCAATGCCTCGGAACCCCTGTATTCCAAAACCTGCAGAAAGCCCATTTTTTCTTGCCTTTTCTTTGTTAAAAAAAAGCAAATGGTATCAGGACTTACTGATGTCCTAGAAAAGCGAAGCAGTTACTACAACCACATTGTAGTGGTTGCAGTGAGACAGGTGGTGTGGAAGGGAGAAGCTGTCTGGCTATCACTTTCTGCTAGGAGAACATATCAATAGTTCCCTGGCTTGGGTGGAATGAAGATCCATTCACACTTTGGTGCTTTTTCTGACAAAGGAGGATGGAATGGACTCTGCTTTTAGAGTCATAGCAAGAAATATTTCTGATCTTTGCTTTTGAAATTTCCAAAAGTTATTTTGGGACAGAGTTTAGTCTACTTTTTGCCTATGAAACTCTTTCATAACGATAGCACTATATAAATGTTTTCATATGTATTGTTTTTTTATCTTGTATTTTTATTATGTGAACTGCCCTGAGATCTACGGATAAAGGACGATATACCAATTTAATACATAATAATAATAATAATATAAATAAAGAACTGCTTTCATTATTAAAATTACTAGTACAGTTGAACCCCGGAAGTCGAACGCCTTGAGAGACGAACGTTTTGGCTCCCAAACACTGCAAACCCGGAAGTGATTGCTCCAGTTTGTGCTTCCTGCAGCCAATCGGAAGCCACACCTTGGTTCCTGAACGTTTTGGAAGTCGAACAGACTTCCGGAACGGATTGCGTTTGACTTCCGAAATCCGACTGTATTGACATCTTCAAATGAAATTAGGACTAATGCATCACCCATTAAGGCACTAAACCCCACTCACCTGCCATTTCCCTCTCAGCTTTTTTGGCTTTTTCCTTGTAAATATTATCCAACCTTTTTTGTTTCTCTTCATCTCTCTTCCTTTCTGCTAGAGTTCTGGCATTTGTATCTTGAAAATCTACCTACAGAATTGTAGAATATATTTTATTATTTTTGCTGCTGCTGAAAACATATCGTACATGTCAGACAAATTTTCTTTGGTGGTCAACATCTGAAAGTAACAGATTGCACAAAAATAAAACTTTCAGATATTTCTAAAGCATCTGTTTTTGAGCTAACAATAAAAGCTTCTTCTCAGAAGCTTAGGGCAAATCTCACAGCAAGTCCTTACTAGACGTAGCACAAGGTGATACTAATACAGATAGTGGTCTATGTGCATGGAAAGGCACACAGATTTTCTTAAGCCATTCTGGTTTAAGAATAATTACCATTTTCGTTTCAAATACTTAAATGATGCAAACTTTAAGTAGAAACACACATCTGATGCAGGAAATTAATTTTTCAGTGTCATCTTTGTTAAATAATAAGTATTTTAGTATTACCAATCAGTCTATGTGCAATGGCACTTTAAAGTAATA
The DNA here is from genome assembly GCA_034642065.1 of Darevskia nairensis. NCBI lineage: Eukaryota > Metazoa > Chordata > Lepidosauria > Squamata > Lacertidae > Darevskia > Darevskia nairensis. Next base: position 657,327 of record JAWWNI010001044.1, read on the forward strand.
TAATATGGGTCTTTTGTCTACTTATTTATAAAGAACCATAGGTGTTTTTTTTTGTTCACATTTACTATATTCACGTCTGCTAGCAATGAAATAAACATTTCCAACATTTTACTCGTATAAAGCCACTAAGCATTCAATCATGAAAGTGAATATTTAAGTACCTTCTTATTCTGTTTTAGGAAATGGAATCCTAGTGAAAGTTTCTTGTAGGCCTCTCCATATTTCTCATGCCATTCTTGTACAGATTTAATGGCAGCTCTTTTTAGCTTTTGTGCCACTTCAACCGGTGGGGGGAGTGGCTGATCATAGTCTGTTTCCACTGTGAGCTCCAAGAACTCTTGGAAGTTCGAAATGATTAAAGTCCTAAACTGATGGGAACGGGTGAAGAGTTCGTCCACAACTTGAAATGCTGACAGCCGTATCTCTGCGTGCTCTTGATTCAGCTGTGTCATCAGCAAGTGATAAACATGAGTAATATGCTCATCCGAGGACCTTTGGAAAAGTAACCAACATGATTAGCAAGAAAGCAAATACCGTCAACTGCGAAGTTTGTTTGTTTTTTAAAGTAACACCCAGCACAAGAAAACTAATTCTCCCCAATTGTTACTCCACACTTAACTTACTTCTGAACAAGCTTGCACAAGCTTGCACACCCACCCAAATAATAATATAAAGAGCAGCGGACAGCCATCATGGAAACATTTGTTTTTAAAAGAAAGATTCCCAGATTTGCTTTTTAACAGATTCTTTTTAAAAGAAAGGTTCCCAAATTTGCTTTTTACAGCAGCTGGGATTCTTTATGCACAAAAATGGAAAGATGAAGAAGTTCCCACCAAAGAAGGGTGGATAAGTAAAGAGAAGGACTATGTGGAACCGGCAAATTTAACAGCTAAAATAAGAGAACTCAACAACGATTATGAAAGAATGGAAGCCCTATTTGGACCATTTAAAGAAATATTACAGTACGATGAATTGGTGAGCAGGGTTTGAATTAAAAGCAACAGAACTGGATGAGAGATTGTTGCATTATTGTGGTGATAATAAAAGAGGGGAGACATGGTGCAGTAAAGGGGAGGAATAAAGCACAGCAAGGGAAAATGGGATGGGAAGCGGAAAACAAAAAAATAAATGTATTGGAATGATGTGAATTTTTTTAAAATATAATAAAAATATATCCAAAAAGGAAAAAAGATGAAGATGATGGACTTTGCAGAACTGGCGAAGCTGACAGGAAAAATCCAAAACCAGCATGATCAAGTATTCCAAAAGGACTGGAGTAAATTGTAAGTTAACAATTGTAAGCAATCAACATCACTAGCAGGGGTTGTCTGAAGATTTGTAACGAGGAGTTTTCTACCATTCTATATTTATTTAAATTTCGAGTTATTCTGCAACGAGTGCAATTAGAATTGGACAAACGTCACAAAACGCAAGGATTATAAAGGTTGATTTTGAAAGCCATGAGGCGGGAGGGAAGGAAGTCGATAGGCTCTAAAGAGCCAAGGAAGTAACGTGGATAATAATGATGTGAATGTACCTGTATATTATTAAATGGAAAATAAATAAAAATTATATAAAATAAAATACAACAAAATACAATAAAAATAAAATAAAGGGGGGTGTCTACATGAAGAGGTCCCTACTTGCACATCTTCTTCAGCTCCTTAAGCTTCGCGGGGTCCAGGCGCGGCTCCCCCGAAGTCGTGAGCTCCTCCACCAGCTGAGGCAGCTTGCCGTCCATTTCTGAAGGGGAAACCCGGCTGTCCGAAGGGACGAGGGGCGCCTTGCTAAGGAAACGAAGCCGCGGCTCTCCGCTTCCCGGGGGGGCGGGCGTCGCCGGCGCCTCGTCGTCCGGAGGCCATTCCTCCCAAGGCCGCTTTCTGCTCCGAGCGGCGGCGGGAGAACCCGGCTGGAAGAGCGCTCGGAAACGCAGGCCTCGGAAGGCCTCGGGCTCTCCCGCCCGCCGAATCCGCCCCCTTCGCTCGCCTGCCCGGTTTGTCAGGCTGCTGGGGCGGATTCCCGTGAGAGGAAGGCGGGGAGGAGTCCGGGCCGCTGCTGCGCCGGGAGGGGAAGGGAACAAGGGAAGGGCTCCCCCCGCCTCCTGTCGATCTGCGGCGGCCTCCAAGCAGCCGGGCTTCTGGTAGCTGCTGGTAGAGGGCGAGCGCCGTCAAAGGTGGGCTTCTTCTTCTGCCTTCTGGGCAGGCAGGCAGGCAGGCAGGCTAGGTGGTTGGCTTCACTTCAGCTTCGCACGGCTCGCCTTGAGGCTGGATTACAGCCGCACGTTCTGTTTGGGCTGCCCTTGGTGCAGAAATTCCAGTTCCAGAAAGTTGGAAGCTAAGGTTGATGCCCCCTAATCAATAATTCTGTTGCTAAGGCTGATGTCCCATGTAATATCAATAATTTTGCTGTTAAGGCTGATGCCCCCTAATCAATAATTCTGTTGCTAAGGCGGATGCCCCACAATCAATAATTCTGTTGCTAAGGCTGATGCCCCACAATCAATAATTCTGCTGTTAAGGTTGATGCCCCACAATCAATAATTCTGTTGCTAAGGCTGATGCCCCACAATCAACAATTCTGTTGCTAAGGCTGATGCCCCCTAATCAAAATTTCTGTTGCTAAGGCTGATGCCCCACAATCAATAATTCTGTTGCTAAGGCTGATGCCCCACAATCAATAATTCTGCTGTTAAGGCTGATGCCCCCTAATCAATAATTCTGTTGCTAAGGCTGATGCCCCCCAATAATTCTGTTGCTAAGGCTGATGCCCCACAACCAATAATTCTGTTGCTAAGGCTGATGCCCCCTAATCAATAATTCTGTTGCTAAGGCTGATGCCCCGCAATCAATAATTCTGTTGCTAAGGCTGATGCCTCACGATCAATAATGACGCAGGCCTTCCAAGTGTCCCTATTTTCCAGGGGCAGTCCCAGATTTGCAGAATCCATTCCGGTTTCTGATTTGATCCCAGAGTGCCCCGCTTTTCCTTAGGTAGGACATCCCTATTTTCATCAGAGGAAGTTTGGAGGGTATGGTAGGATGTCCCTATTTTCACTGGAGAAATGTTGGAGGGAACATATTCATCAAGGAAATGTTAGAGGGTATAAACTGTGTTGCACAATGTCATAAATTGTCCTTCAGGCCCAAATCCCAATGGGGAGAATGGGGTGCCTGGACCAGCAATGATTCCTCACGTTGTACTGGCCCTATATTGCCTTATCGCATCGCTAGAGGAATGCTCTTGTGTTGACTCATGCTTGTTTGCAGGATAGTTAAACCAGACTTTCTTGTCCTTGATGTTCTCCATTGTGTTAAGACTGTGGCTCCCATGCCAGCTGGGGATGGGAGTTGTTATCCAACATTTCTGGAGAGCACCAGCGTTGGGAAAGTCTTCACTCAACAGTGGGAGATGGGGTTTCCTCTGATGCAGTGGGGAGTGCTAATGACTTGGGACGTGGGGCTTGTAGACATGATTCCTAGCCCATTGTGATGGCTCCAGTATTGAAAAACGTCAAGTTTTGAAAATAATAATCCTGTTGCACAGATTTTGAAAAGGCACCCTGTGCTCCTTTAGGAGGAAGGGTGGTATATAGATTTAAATAAATTTGAAGGGTACATCTCAGCAGTGTAGGGTGGGGAGCATACCGATTTTGAGCAGGAATTGGCTGCGAAATTATTTCTATTTCAGTGCATATCAAAGGCCATTGCTGCTTCCCCTTTAAACGATGCTCACCTGGATTTCAGTGGAATATTCACAAATCTGCATCCACATTTTTCCACTGCAAATTGGCACTGAGTGGACACAATTTGAAGCAAGGAAGAGCAACCTTGAACTGTCCATTCATCACTTCTTTTCAACTACAACACCATACCACCCAGCCTGTTTTATCCCCAAGCATCTCAGGTTCCAAAGTAACCACAGATGTCTTGCAGCATACCTGCTGGGGGAAATTTCAACATGTTAGTGAATGAGTATTGCCTCCTTAATCATGCCTCGATTCCAAACTCACAAGAAGAAACCTGAACTTTTAAGTCATTCAGTCTTACTCTGGTGGCACACAAAAACATCCTGTGCTGCACCAGTATTAAAGATGGTGAATGTCTCCTGTCTCCCAGTTTAACCTACCCCAAATGCATGCAGTGGAACTGAATAGCAGAAACTATTCTGAGAAATAGCTGCTATAATACACTAAGATACATGTTTAATACTTACATGGCACTGAGGTTAACAGCAGACCTTTAACTTGCAGTTTCTCCTTATCTTCTTGGTGCATGATTAATCTAAAATTCCTGACCCTTAAGGTCATGGAACCCAATGTGCCTTCACTAAAATGCTTTAATACTTTAAAAAATAGCAAAAACTTCTGAAGGCAGAGTTAGGGAGTCCATAGATAGCCCTCCAGATATTTTTAGACACTAACTCTCATGAATCCTGGATAAGAGCTCTAATCCAGGAACAACTGGAGGGCAACAGGTTCCCTCACCTGAAAGTACTTTGTACATGGTCTTGCAAGCTTATGACAGAAATAATGGCGATTAAAAATGGCCTATAATCTTCACAGGTTCGTTCAAAAGCCCTGTTAGTCATTCAGTAGTCCTTCACTCAGAGAGGTGTCTGTAAAGCTGGGTGTTTTAAAAACAAGAATGTAGCCAACTGTTATCTCTCGATTTGCAGTTTGTTATAACAGATAAATCTAAAGAGATGCAGAGCAATTGAGCTAAGCCAGGCTGCAAGGTAAGTGAAATTGTGGAATCTCGCCCCCTTTCACAGGCAGATGTACATGGAGCAGTCCCCCTTCTCATTCTGTAAAATATTACACTGCTACAGTCTGTTCACTCCAGCAGCAAATGTTGTTTCCGCCTGTGGGGAAACAATGTTTATCAGAGATGCTTCACTGTCAAAAAAGCACCAGCTGAGCTACTTGGCTTTAACAGATTTAAAATGGGGAATTTAAGATCTTGAAACTTTAAAAGTATTGAAATAATGAATTTTCACCAAAACAGCCGAATGCTGTTTAACTTCAACCATCTAAATTGCCAAAAAGAAAGATTTCAGCTAAGTTTTGGGTGACCAGCATTTGTAAACACAAGACTTGGGCCTCTTCCAATGCATAAATTTCAAAACTGTTTAACTAAGCCATTCTTCATGAGTGTTTTCTGGCTTAGGGTTACATTCAGATCTGGGCTTGTGGCTTGTCTGACTTGAGACAAATCATAAGCTGCAACCAAATATTAAAGCTAAAAATCAAAGCTGCATCAAGCGTGTTCTATTTGTTTAAATCACTGCTTGTCTGTGATAATTAGAAAAATCAAGTCTCCCTACATTTAAGTATTTCACTTAGAAACATAGATTCTGTATTTAATTTTGTGACCATGTGAGTATCCCAATTCCACATCTAAATGTATCTCCTAGCCAATTCCTCACCCTTCCCAGAATTTTGAAGGTGTACTGGATCAAGTGCTCAGAAGAGATGAGCACATCTGTTCCTTTACTTATTGATAGCTGCTCAGTTTTCAAAAATACAGTATCAGTATCATCCAATAATCAGACAAGTATCCAGAAAATAGAGTTGTCACCAGTATTAGGTAAAATATATGTAATGTGACCATTTTAGTAGTGAAGGTTAATTCCCCGCACCAATTCCTAGTTTCAAGAACAAATTAACATTCTACTGTCAACTAAGGAAAAGAAACAATGATTATAAAAGAGTTTATGTTTACAGTCTTTATTAGCTAATCAACATCAACATGCAAAAATAAATGCTAAATACAAACTTCTACCATATGGTTTTTTCCAACTACAATGGTTTTATTTGGAGAGTGATAAGGATGTGATTTGCAGCTGTTAAAATTGAACTAATCTCTTGTGTAATGAATACCCTAAAATTACATAATTAATCCTGCAAGGCATCTTCAAAATTTGCCCAACACTTAAGGTTACCAGCTGATCTTTATGTGAGTACATTCTCAAAGTAAGAAATAAGGCAGTAGCACTAATGGTTTGATATTGAATCCTATGCACATAGTAACTAATAAATGAAGAATTTTAACACTATGGTCAACTGGAAGAAGGACAGACATACAAGCAGTGCATTGTGCCTGTAATGTTTTCAGTTACTTCATATTTATGCAGTCTTCCCAAGATGGTTAATGTGTGGAGGGTTTTTGGAAGAGAATAAACCCTTGCAGCTCTTTTCAAAGAACTCCTAACTGATCCAGTTAAATCAGCCTTGTGTTAGTGTTGTCGTCCAGCATCTACTATGGCCCATGGGATCATTTCAAAGGATTTCAAACAAAAGGGTCTTAGCCAATTGCTAACACAGAAAAAGGAAGCACACAGACCTACATCACACTCTTGACATTGCAAATGTATTTCCAGTTTATGTGTCTCATGCTGACAACCACATTTGAAGGGGAGATGCACGTGTGTGCATGCACACACTTGAGGCCACAAGGTCGACACACATTCAGAGGCCATGACTGGCCCCAGTTCCCTGGTGCATGTATCACAGTTTGGCATATTTGGCCCCTTCAAATAATATGCTCTTCCATACATGGGCACATATTGGTGATGTTGAAAACAGGTCTGAAATGGCCTGTGAAATGGCCCTTTGAGGTTCACTGTAACTTTTTTCTCATGTGAAACTGTCCATTTTTTGAGCCGAGTTTTTGCTGGATGATTATTTGAGAAAAGTCCAATTACTGTAACAAAATCCAAACATTCAATATTTGTTCCCTCCAAGTACAACTTTTTAGTCACACTTCCTCAGTTTCTAAGAGTGTATATTGTTGTTCATTGATCTTTGGTCGCAATAAAAAATGCCACCAACCAATCTGATTCCCACCCCAGCTCTCTTAGCCACACTCAAGATCTTTCTCTACAAGTCATGCCAAAATATATTATGTCAAATTCCAGCGGCACTTCATTGTATGTACGAGGGAATTACATAATGTAGACCTTCTCAGCTTGTGAGAAGTTGAAGACTTCTTTGGTTCTTGGGCAAACTACTTTATCATCTTGACGAACAGAAAGCAAAGACTGAAACAAAGAGAAGAGAGATTAATTAAGATAGCCCCAAAGTGAAATAAAGTGTTTATCCATTCTTCAGTTTCTGTTATCTTAACTGCAAAGTTTTAAGAGCTGGCAACAGCTATACACAATCCGAGACTCCACACTGCTCTATACACACACTAGCCAATGTCTGTTCAGCCTTTTTGTAATCCTATTTTGACTGATTTATTATTATTATTTTTACAATATTTATATATTGCCTAATAAAGATTATTTGGGCGGTTTAAAGGTTTAAACCAAGCAAGAGACATGATAACACAGAATAAAACTAGGAAATGCACAAAACCCATGTAAAAATTTGCAACAAGTTAACATTACCATAAGAATCTAAAAAGCAATAAAATATAAATATTTAAAAGCCTGGGAATATTTTTAAAAGGCTTCACAATGTAGGCACCAGGCAAGTTTCTCCATGGAGCGCATCCCACAACTGTAAAGGTCCTCTCCATTATAGCCAGGTGCTGAGTTTCCTTTGATGGGAATCCAGGGAAAGGCATTGAAAGATGATTTTAAGTTCTGGAATAGGTGCATGTAGGAAAAGGTGATCTTTGTGGTAAACTGTGAACCAAAGCCAATCAGAGCTTTAAATGGTTCATAACAACCCTTTGAACTGGACCTGAAAATGGACTATAAAGCTAGTGAAGTTGGTGAAGAAGCACTGGTATGTGAGCATTATCAATCCGTCTCAGTAGGTTGCTGCTCTATTTTGGAGCAACTGAAGATGCAAGACAAACTGAAGTTTCTGGACCATCTTCAAAAGAATCCCCATGTACAATGCATTCCAGCAATCCAAACAGGAGGTTAACAGGTATCAAAGGTTGTAGCAAAGCTATCTTTGTCCACAGCCAATACATCAGCTTAAGCCAGTGGTTCTCAACCTTGGGTCCCCAGATGTTTTTGGCCTACAACTCCCATCAACCCTAGCTAGCAAGACTAGTGGTCAGGGATGATGGGAGTTGTAGTCCAACATCATCTGAGGACCCAAGGTTGAGAAAGGCTGGCTTAAGCTAATAAAAGGTATTCTGAGCCACGGAGGTTACTTATGCCTCTAGTGACAATGAAAGAGTAGACCAAAACTGCATGTGAGCCCTTAAGGCAGGCATAGGCAAACTTGGCCCTCCAGCTGTTTTGGGACTACAACTCCCATCATCCCTAGGTAACAGGACCAGTGGTCAGGGATGCTGGGAATTGTAGTCCCAAAACAGCTGGAGGGCCAAGTTTGGCCATGCCTGCTTTAAGGGGAATGTAACCACCTCTAGTCCATATGAGCAGCACTCAGCCAGGCAGACAAACCACCCTATAACAGCATTCAGTGTTGGCTAGATTGAGTCTGAGGTCTCTGGGCCCATTACTGTGCTCAAAACCAAAAAGACAACTAGATGCAGGAGAAAACCCAGAGAGAGTAAATTCTCAAAGTGCCAAAATGTTTTATTATGCTCAACGTATTCAAGAATTAATAAGTTATTTCATCCGGAGCGTCTTACACTTCTTACCATTAATCCGCAAAGATAATTTTCTGAAGCTTTGTCCTCTGCTGAATTCAACTAAAGGCCTAAGCAAATTACCGAAGCCTTTTGTAGAATTCGGCAAAGCAGAAAGCTGCACAAGTTAAAGTTGGAAGATTCAGTAAGTTCATTTACAAAACCAATTTAACGCCATTATCTGTTTTAGGAAGCCACATAGATCACAATAGCTTGAAACATCTATGGAAAAACACTTACATTGTATCCATACACATATCCATTTGGAAGCATCATGGGAGGATTATTTTCATTCATCACATCTCCTGAAATCTTGCAGACTAGTCGGGAGTTGGCACAATGTGCCATTGGCAGAGGCTGAGCCAGCTTATTTAGGGATTTGCTACAAACAGGGCAGTCAGGATTTTTGGAACTGCCATCCTCTTTATAACATTGTCTGTTTAAAAGTGAGTTAAAGGATAATAGATAAATTACATATTTGAATAATAAACACCGAACAGAGAACTCGGTTGTTACAGAAGATGGCTTTTAGGCTTATATGAAGAAAGTGGATCTGCAGGTGCAGATGTTTATTTCAAGGACGACCAGTTTTATTTTTGTATACTTCCGAGCCTCCTAAACCTGTTAAATTTTCGGTTCACTAAAACAGCGGCCAAGGCACCCGATGGCTCAGGCTTGCTCAATTTTTTTACCAAGCGCCCAAAGATGCACGAGTGTTTTCTGAATTCAGATATTACAAAAAATTAAATAAAATCCCAATTTATATCAAGATTAAGAGCCTGTGTGTCATGCAATTTGCATTTTGGAGAATACAAACTATGAAAGATGGCTGCTCTATTTTTAAGAAAAAAGTATTCAAGGCATAAACACATGTCTTAAATTTGGGCATAAATTTGCCAAACGCAGCTCAAGAAACAGGTAGTCTTCAAAAAATTGAAGTTTTAAGGACTAAGTTTCAGCATCCCACTGTGATGCACTGAAGGATACGGTGTTTTTATAGCTGAAAGCCCGGCCTGGAGTGTTATAGTAAAGACAGAGTTGTTCCCCAGCTGATGCAGCCTGTAGTTATCATATCTAAACTGCTGGATTAGCATCCTCCACCGGGCAGGGTCCAGAAGATCCTGTGGGGAACACAGACACAAAAAGCAAAAGGTAGATTGTGCTATTTCAATAGTTTCAAAGCATTGGGAATGTAATTATGTACTGCAACCAGCTGAACCTGGAATTTTTTTGTGCATCTCAATTTTAATACTTTCAAATAGACCAGCGGGGAATCACAACCATTCCCAGCTGTCAATATCGAGAAGCAGATTAACAGAACATTTTGCCAATAGCAACAAGCAGGTTAAATGCATGTTTGAAATCCTCAATATTTAATAATGGGCATCAATTTAGAGTCAGTAAACATTAGCGCATCAGTACACTGGAAAAAAAAGAAAAAACCCTCTGCCCATCTTTTTAGCTTAATTAAATTGACACATACCTTGTAAGGAGAGATATGAGTATCTGAAGGGAAGGCCAACATTCCCATCACCTGCCGTACCTCGTCCAGTTGATTTCCTTCAGCCTGGCTGAAATGCTTCCTTGCATGTCTGAAATTCAGAACGTAAAATTACTCTGCTTGCATCTCAACGTTTGCTTTACGTTCTTTTTAAGTACCAACCCTTACTTAGAAAGAGAAACATTTTTCGAAGCAAATCTTACAACCCCAGGAAGTTTTCTCACTGATCTATGAAAGTACTACATTTCTGAGCCACAAAGTTTATTCCAGAAGAGAATCCAATGAACCATGATCATCCATCAAAACACCATTTTTGTTAAAAGTCCTGGGGAGTGTCTGATTCCAATATGGTGCTAACCCTAGTTGAGAGACTGAGGAGTGTGTACACCCCCTCACCTACAATGTCACCACCATAGCAAGAATGGTGTGGGAACACTTTTGATTTTCATGTAGCAGTGTTAGGGCTGATGAGGACCAACATGCTGTCAAGTCCGCTATTGCAGAACAGCAAGAATTGCTGTTGTGGCAACAACCAGGTGCCAGAAGAAGAATTCTGGCATTCTGAACATCAGCTGGTCCATTCAATGCAATCATCTCACAACCTCTGCTTTTGATTCTGTGTGACCAACACAGCTAGAATGTCACCAGTCTCCTTCCTTGCTGCACCCCTTGTTCCGGGATAAGACTGTGTTGAGTAAGAAAAACAAAAATTTGCTGAATACAGGTAACTCCCAACATAGGCGCATTTAACTTGCACACATTCGACTTTATTGGCATTTTAAAAAAAAAATTAAAAGAGGGCAGAAAGAGGGTGGGTATCTGGGAAGAAAGACTTTGGCAGTCCCAACTGCAATTGAACAAAACATGTTTTGGTTTTTACACACTATCCCTGGAACATAACCCCCATGTAAGTTGAGAGTTGCCTGTATTTTAAGGCATTAGTTTAGAGACACAACATGTCAGTTTGACAAAGCAGTAACGGTGCTGTACAACAGCTCTAAAATGGTCTAAAGAAAACAAAAAAATCTAAGAACACAGAGTTACAGTAATAACCATGAGTCGTTTATCTAACTCCAAAAGCAGAACTCCCTCAATACAAGACCTGATAGGTGTTTAGCTATAGTTATCTGAGCAAATTTATTCTACTTGCTGGCTTGCAGCTAGAAAAGTCACATATTCTAATGGCTCCTCCTAATAGTCTACTGTATTGTGCCTATTCAATGACTCATCATGCAAACTGAGCTCTTCACAATCAAATCAAAGTTCCAAGGGTTATATCGCACGACACCAACAAATGGCAAACAGGGAAGAGTAATGATAGAGACTGGATCAATTCTCAATGGTTCCCACAGTTTACTTTTATCGTATTTAAATCAATCTGCAACCTGAGATACAATTGAGAAGGGGAAAATATTGATCCTCATCACAGTTTGAGTAACTTGGGATAGTTAATCACTAGCCCAATGGTGTTCGAGTGTAGTATCTGACACCTTCTTTGACATCATGTTCTATGATAGAACTTATTTCTACCTCATTCCCTATACATTATCCTACCATCTACAACGCTACTAACACCAACGCTGTCCCTAGCAGAAAAATATGATGGCAAGTCTTAACGTATCACGCAGCAAAGGCCTTTCTAGCTGTCTAATATTTCCAGTTTAGGTTTGGAAAAGTTTAGCTTCTTGGACCATCGTCTCTGCTTCCTTAAGGAAGGATTTCTGGAAAGAGATGGGTTGCACCTCAAAGTGGTTGGCAAGAATATGTTTGCCAAGAGTCTCACAAACCTGATCAGGAGAGCTTTAAACTAAATCCTATGGGGAAAGAGGACAATAGCTGGTCGACGGGAACATTTGGTACTGGGGATAATAGCTTCACTGACGCACATGAAACTGAGGTGGTGCTCCAGAAACCTGTTAAAGGGCAGGAAACTACGAAACAGCTGGAGGGAATGACTTGTATCTATATTAACGCACAGGGTATAGAAACCAAGCAAATCAAATTTGAACAAATATGGTCTATTTAACTTATATGCAGAATTCATCATGCGAAAGGCTGGACTGGATGAATCCCAAACCGGAATTAAGATTGCCGGAAGAAATATCAACAACCTCAGATATGCTGATGATACAACCTTGATGGCAGAAAGTGAGGAGGAATTAAAGAACCTTTTAATGAGGGTGAAAGAGGAGAGCGCAAAATATGGTCTGAAGCTCAACATCAAAAAAACTAAGATCATGGCCACTGGTCCCATCACCTCCTGGCAAATAGAAGGGGAAGAAATGGAGGCAGTGAGAGATTTCACTTTCTTGGGTTCCATGATCACTGCAGATGGTGACAGCAGTCACGAAATTAGAAGACGCCTGCTTCTTGGGAGAAAAGCAATGACAAACCTAGACAGCATCTTAAAAAGCAAAGACATCACCTTGCCAACAAAGGTCCGTATAGTTAAAGCTATGGTTTTCCCAGTAGTAATGTACGCAAGTGAGAGCTGGACCATAAAGAAGGCTGATCGCCGAAGAATTGATGCTTTTGAATTATGGTGCTGGAGGAGACTCTTGAGAGTCCCATGGACTGCAAGAAGATCAAACCTATCCATTCTTAAAGAAATCAGCCCTGAGTGCTCACTAGAAGGACAGATCCTGAGGTTAAGGCTCCAGTACTTTGGCCACCTCATGAGAAGAGAAGATTCCCTAGAAAAGACCCTGATGTTGGGAAAGATTGAGGGCACAAGGAGAAGGGGACGGCAGAGGATGAGATGGTTGGACAGTGTTCTCGAAGCTACTAACATGAGTTTGGCCAAACTGCGAGAGGCAGTGAAGGATAGGCGTGCCTGGCGTGCTCTGGTCCATGGGGTCACGAAGAGTCGGACACGACTGAACGACTGAACAACAACATGGTCTAATAGGCATCACTGAAACCTAGTGGGATGAGTGAGACTCATGACTGGAAGATGTAGAAACTGAGGATTATAACCAGTACAAAATTCTGCACATCTTATTTCCATACCTGACAGCATCCAGTCTCTTGTTCTGTCGAATAAGTTCAATGAACTCCTGAATCCTTAGGCTGAACTCCAGACAGCTCTAAGATTAAAGAAAAGACAGGGTCTTAGATGTGGCCACATTTAACCCGTGATCTTAGACATACTTACTTTACATTATGTTACACTGAAATCAATAGGAGTTTTGAGTTAATATATTTAGGATTAAGGTGTATGCAGTCCTATTTGTTGGTGTTTATGTCAATAATGATGTGCTACTAGATTATAATAAATAATATAATATAATATAGGTTTGAGTTGCATAAAAACAAATCTATTTGCACCTCAGAATTGAATGGTATTAAAAATCCTGTTACTATGACTAAAGTCTGATTTCTAGCCAGTGTTACCTATCTGCATTTTAAATTTGAATTTTGTGCCATAACTGAAAATACTTTCTGAGAAGCAACAATCAGAAATAGGAGGATCTGCATCTTTCAATGAGACCTCTTTGAACAGGAATAAGTTATTATTCCACACTACGTAATAAAATTTGAAGAAAATCAAAAGGCATTTGTTCATCGGGGGGGGGGGGGATTAGATGGACTGAGGTCATCTGCAGGTTAAATGTTTACAGTACTTGGTGATAACAGATAAATTACTTCGTACTGAATTTCCCTTAACATTTGTTCATTGTAATGCAAATAGCTTGTATTAAAACTAACCTTCACTTAAAACTGATCCTAATGTTCTCTTTATATATGCAATTGTTAATCAACTGCACTGTAAAATTATCCATGTGCCTAAAGTCTTTAAAAATATCATTAAGTGGGGGGGGGGTGCTGTTTTTGAAGTTTATTTCAGTTTAAAACTGCAGTCAGCTTACATCAAGGCAGAATTTAAATACCCTTCCCCAACCTAACGCCCTCCGGATGTTCTGGACCTGCATTTGCTGACTATGCTGTATGGAGCTGATAGGAGTTGCAGTCCCAAACATCTGAAGAACAGGAGTTTGGATTTGATATCCTGCTTTATCACTACCCTAAGGAGTCTCAAAGCGGCTCACATTCTCCTTTCCCTTCCTCCCCCACAACCAACACTCTGTGAGGTGAGTGGGGCTGAGAGACTTCAGAGAAGTGTGACTGGCCCAAGGTCACCCAGCAGCTGCATGTGGAGGAGCGGAGACACGAACCCGGTTCACCAGATTACGAGTCTAACACTCTTAACCACTACACCACACTGGCTCTGAAGGGCACCAAGTTGCAGAAGGAAAAGTTAGGGAGCACATTGCAACGTGTGTATTTATGCATAAATGCTACAACTTGCACTGGACCAGACATCATCACATGTCTGTACTGCTATGGCAGCTCTCCTCCTTCACACCACTGTGGCAAGTTACAGCTTCAGGATCACATATCCTGCAATTTTAAACTTGGAGGATGGGCTGCACTATAATTAACTGCATACTGTACAATATGCTTCAGCACTATAAAGAGGTTCCCCCCCCAAAAAAAAAAATTTAAAGGACACGACACATTCATATTCTGTTCTCTTCTGCTTATTTTGTAGTAAACCTTTTTCATAAAACATTACGATTGTATGCCACTGAAATCCTATACTGCCAAAGTCGGCAGGACCTTGGACAGTAAGGTTTCTGCATGCAACTAGAGTGTACCGAGAATTTGCAAAACAAAGAGCTGGTGTGGCAAAGCAAATGTTGGTACTTACCACGGTAAGTTCCTTCTCTGGAGGGAGAAAGGGCATCCTGTGTGGGTTGTCACTGCCCACTTCTCCACTGGCAGGAAGTCACACTTTTGAGAGGGCACGCCTGGTGGGCAGGGAAACCCCCTCACCAGTTCAATTCGTGCTTAAGCAAGTAACTGTATAGCCAAAAATTAAACAACTTAACAGAACAGGAAGGAAAAGGAACACTACTTGTTAGGAGAAAGGAACTCAGCCATCCCACAGTGGGACATACCACTCTGTTCCTGAGGCCCAGTCCCAAGAGGTTCTAATGACCCCTGTAAGGTAGCCCAGGTGAAGAAGAGAAGAATAGTAAGGGCTAAAGAATAAGTGAAGGGAAAACTGGGGTGGAGGGAGAGGGAGAGAGAGAAGAGGGCCCTGAACATTGGTGGTGGTGGGCCCCAAACCCCTGGTCGACCCTCAGCTCTTTGTGTCCCATGGCCTCCCCCCCACAGTGGTCACTTGGGAAGACTGGATCCCCTTCCTCCCTACAGAGAAGGAACTTAACACGGCAAGTACCAACATTTACTTTTCTTTCAGTAGAAGAAGGGGATCCTGTGTGGGATGTATCTCAGCAATTACCAGACTGGGTAACTGTGGGTAACTGTGTTCACCACCTACTGAAGCACTCATTTCCCAAAGGAGGCCTTGGCTGAGTTGTTAATGTTTAGCTACCGGTAGTAATGCCTCATGAAGGTGGGACATGAGAATCAGATGGCTGCCCTGCATATGTCACCCAGAGGGGCTTGGGTCCGAAATACCAGGCTGCGCTCCTGGTGGAAATGGGCAGTGATACCCAAAGGAGCCCACCTCCCTCCAGGAACCCCTCACAGCACCTTTATCCATTGTGCTAATAATGCTGTGTCCCTTGGATCTGGACTGGAAGGAAACAAACGTGAACTCTGATAGGTGGAATTCCACTGTGCACCTGAAGTAGATCCTGATGGGCCTGCACACATCCAGTGAGTATCAATCCTTCTCCATATCCGACTTGGGCTTTGAGCAGAAGGGAGGACTACCTCTTGAGCTCTGTGGAGGTTGGAATTAACCTTTGGGATGAAGGTCTAATCACAGCCTGACAGACTCCTTCTGAATAATACATAACTCCTTGTGGACAGAAAGGGCTGCAATCTCCGATAATTGCCAGGCTGAGGTGATAGCCGCTAGGAAAAGAGCCTTCCAGCTCAGGAACTTCAGAGGTACCATCTGCAGGTGCTCAAAGGGGTGGGGGAGACCAGTGAGCACCTTCAGTACCATATGGAGGTCCTAGGTGGGGAACCTGTGCACTTTAGTAGGAGTAGTAGTAGTACAGGCATGTCCAACAGGTAGATTGTGATGTACCGGTAGATCACTGGACGTCTGTGGTAGATCACTGGTAGATCAGTGGCTCCCTCCAAAGAAGCTAAAAAACTTTGGCTCCTCTTAAAAAAGCTCAACATCTTTGCCCTGCACCCCTAAAATGACCTGAACCACTAAAAACAGGACTTTCCTTCCTAAAAAAAAAAAGCTCAACGTTGCTTTCCTCCTCCCTAAATAAGCTCAACAACTTTGACCTGAACCCCCCAAAAGGGGGTAGATCCCTGCCAGTTTTTAACTGTGAGTAGATCACAGTCTCTTGGAAGTTGGCCACCCCTGTTAAGTAGCATATTACCCTTCATCCAAAGATCCCAGGGCAGTTTTAGCAGCACTGCCAAGAAGCATTTGACCAAGGAGAAGGAACTCAGAGGGGCTCCTGCTGAGCTAAACACTGAGCCCAAGGCGGCTACTTGTCTGCCAAGGCAGAGCCCTTGGTCCAGGCTAGGATGTCCATTGTCTGCCCTGCCCGGATTCCCAATGACTCTTTTGATGAGTCCATAGAGAACTCCATCCTCCTAAGCAGCTCTCCTCCTGGGCAAAACCACCTTCCATCGCTTTTCACCCATTTATGAAACCTTCCCCCCACTACAGAAGGTCCAGAAGCCTCCAAGGGCTGTAGGCATAAAAGGCCAAAGAAAATGGATAGCAGAAGGAAGAAAGGGAGAGATCTATGGTGCCAGGAGTGAGCGAAAAAGTGGCAGGCAGAAGAGGAGTGGGATGATCCAGGAACAAAGCAAACAAAAGACCAAAGGAAAATGCCTTTGAAAATGGTGTTCCCACCTTCTCTCTTTTGCCCTGCCTGGAGCTCCCGGGGAAGAGCAACCTTCAGTGGAGCTAGCAGGAGGTTGAATTGACTGTGTGTGTGTGTGTGTGTGTGTGTGTGTGTGTGTGTGTGTGTGTGCCCTGCCCACCAGGTGTACCCCCTCAAAAATTTGACTTTCTGCCAGTGGAGAGGTGGGGGGTGACAACCCACACAGGATCCTTTTCCTCCTCTACAGAGAAAGAACTTATGATGGCAAGTACCAATGTTTGCTTTACACCACACCAACATGTGGTGGGGCAGAGCCGCCCTGCTAACTTAGCATTGCTACTTTTTACCTAGATGGTGCTGGGACGAAGTGTAGGCTGTGTGTGAACACCAGCAGCCTCACTAGTAAAACAGCCTTTGCCACATTCCCATCCAGGTAAACAACAGGGATGCCGGTAGTGGGATCTTGGCTCTGCAGCACCACACACACCACTTCTGGCTAAGACACAGCCATGGATCAAGAGGTACCTGGTTTCAATCATCGTCTCTGCCAAGAACTCCTTAGGTGGCCTTAGGGAGCTGAAGTAGACAGTGGCTTGCCTATCTGCAATGTGTAGATAATGTTGACTTACCTTAGAGGAATGCTGTAAAAACAAGGATTACCTATGTTAAGTGCACTCAACACTTTTTAAAGCACTATAATTATTTTAAAGCAAGGAAATGTAACTGCATGTGGTTATGCTGCCCAGAAACGAACTTCTACCAAAGGCACCTTTCCCCAATATGAAATTACATCTGTTCGCACCCAATTCAATTTTCCTACTATAAAACTTGAGCTCTGCTTACAGAAAGCTTCTCAGTAGAATACAAAATTGTAGCTATGCAAGCCCTGTACTTCTCCATATACTCGCCCAAGTTATTTTTACACACGAGATTTATAAAACTTGTTTTGTTAGGTAAAGGTAATTTAGCAAGTATACTTTAATCAACTGGAAACAAATTTTGCTCATGATACAGCTTCATCACATGGGACAACTTCTAAGAATCAAGATAGATTACATTAAATGCATTTTTAACCAATAACAATACAGTTCCTGGTGGTAGTGGTTATTGTTTATCCATTCACCTCTGCTCATTCAGGCATATTTTTTTTTGCAACCTATAAAGGTTACATTAAATTAAAGCATCATCCAGTTTGCATACCTTCATCTTCCTGAGCCTAGATTTGTTATCATGACACCAAGCTAAGCAAGTCATTGTTTCTTGTCTTTCCAAGGATTCTTCTACTTCTTTGGCCGTCAGGAACATCTCAATATTTACCAGATCCTAAACAGAGATAGGAGTGTGGGAGAGAGAAAGAAAAAGTGAGAGACAAGGTAGTTTACTCACCAGAGCCAGAGGAATGACACCATGTACAGCTTTCATTAAGATAACTAATAAGCTTTTCAAGATGACCCAAACATTGAGGTTTCTCCTTTTTGTGGGGACAAGGGAGGGATTTGCAGAGCACCAACGTAAGGACAGTCAAACTCCTTTTCCTTAATGAAGATAGATTTTTATCCAAATCCCACTCAATGACTATGAATTTTTTTAAAAACCCATTTATACTGGCCAAAATCTGAAGAGCTGTTTTAAGTACACTCAATGGCTTGGACACGTCTAGGGAATCTTAGCTTTTTCCCTTTGAGGAATAGGCCCCAATAATCTGTCACAAACTGCTTTTCAAAACTTCTTCAGTGTCAAAGAATGTTTGCCATGTACACGGGGGAAGGCTGCTGTTCAAGAAACATAGCTAAAGTTCCCTGAACATGTGGAACTAGTTGTGCAGTGCTTTTGTTCCAAGCTTTTAAGTATTTCCTTTTAAAATAACCTGATTTAAAATACTGGAATTCAATACAAACATACGGAAGTCTATATCCAAACAAAATGAACTCCTGCCTCTCTATCAAACACGATGAGTTAGTCTGCTTTCCTATACAAAAGAACAAACAGAGGCGAAGATGTGTGACTTGAAGTCAAACACTGTAAATTACACAATACAATGTGCATTTCTTAATGCCAAAAGCATATTTTCATTGCATGAAAAAATAAACCTGCTTCTGGCAAGTTTTGGGCACTTTACCTTCAAGTCCTGACCTGTGAGGACCATACAAAATCTCAATTCCACAATTGTTCACCAAAGAAGAGAAATTTTGTAAACTAGAAGCATGTGAACCGTAAGATTCAAGACTTTGGATTGTTCTCCAGAGTGTCTTCAGTAGTAGAAGGTTTGAAATAATTAATACTATAAGATACTACAGATGCAACAAACAAGTTATTAATAATACATGTACTGTAATATAGTTACTACTTAAAGAAAAATTAAAAAGAAATGAGCAATGAGGTTTAGAGATCTCTTCTTTGAGAGCACTTTTCAACTGTTCCCCTTCTTTGTCCTTGGGGCTGTTGACACTGTATAGGCCAATGAGAATTTTTACATATGCTGTATATTTTGGAAACTTGTTTGTTTTCTATGCATTTGGACTCCTTATGATATTGAAACCAAATTTTTGCATGATGATTCCTGAGCCCAAGAAGCAGGTTTTTGTCTAAGTGGATACAATTGGATTCCATATTGAATCAAGATGGCAGAATGAGCCTTTCAAAGAGGAGCAAAGGAGTGGCAAGGCTGCCTGGTGTCCCATCCACACCTTTTTAGAGCTGTGAAATCCTGACAGATTCAAATGGTGTTGCCCCTTCTGACTGATATGCTCTGCATTCCTAGTCAGCAAAGATGTCAATGACCCTACATACCAATGTGGGATAAATTAAAAGAGAGCTATTCTGTGAAAAAGCACCCAAGGCTTGTGATAATTTTCTGGCACTCTGCACTAGTAACTACTACAATGGCTGTATTTTTCACTGGAATATCAAAGGATTTATGGTGCAGACCAAAGATCCAACAGGTTCTGGAAAAGAACTATGTTAATAACCATAAAGAAGCTGGACCATAAAGAAGGCTGATCGCCGAAGAATTGATGCTTTTGAATTATGGTGCTGGAGGAGACTCTTGAGAGTCCCATGGACTGCAAGAAGATCAAACCTATCCGTTCTTAAAGAAATCAGCCCTGAGTGCTCACTGGAAGGACAGATCCTGAGGTTAAGGCTCCAGTACTTTGGCCACCTCATGAGAAGAGAAGACCCTGATGTTGGGAAAGATTGAGGGCACAAGGAGAAGGCGACGGCAGAGGATGAGATGGTTGGACAGTGTTCTCGAAGCTACTAACATGAGTTTGGCCAAACTGCGAGAGACGGTGAAGGATAGGCGTGCCTGGCGTGCTCTGGTCCATGGGGTCATGAAGAGTCGGACACGACTGAACGACTGAACAACAAATGTTAATAACCAAAATCAAGACCTTGTACCAACCACTCAATATTCTCAGTGGAGAGGTTACATTAAGTAATATGTTTTAATGTTGAATTTGTAAGCGTATTATCTGGAGACAATGGATAAAACCGACACCATTGGATGTACTGCTGGATAAGTGTTGAATGGTTATTGTATTTGTATAAAAACCAATTAAAAATTTGTTTAAAAGAAAAGGAGGAAAGAGCATTTGGGGCATAAGATTTGAAGATGAATAGAGTAAATACTTAAAACACAGTGTTCATGGAGTTGTTTCCATGGCAAATAATGGTCCAAATACAAATGGATCCCAATTCTTCATCACCTATGACAAACAGCCACACCTGGACAAGAAATACACTATTTGGGAAGGTAATCAATGGCTTGGATGAGCTGGAGAAATTGCCAGTGAGCGAGAATACATTCCTCCCCCTTAATGACATAATGTTAAAGATGGTACAATTCATGCTAATTCTTCGGCTCAATAGCTAAAAATGCCAATGCAGATTTCTGAAGGACTGGCTTGAAAAACTGGTGAGTCTTTGAAGACAGATGGAGCTTGTGCATTCTCTTGGGATTATGGACTTCCCCAGCTTTTCAAATTTCAACATTTCACAGGACAAATGGCCACTTTTTGATGTGTGAAATTGTACACATTTAAGAAAGCTGGGTTCACTTTAAAAAAAAGAAGATACTTTCAAAACTGCAAATTCTTTTTGGTTTCTTAGAATTCCCAATGCCAAGTAAGAAGCTGCTACTATTTTATATCTGATCCATAGTCAGATACAGAATCAGTACTTAAAATGGTATATGAAAATACTTCCTGAACTGCACAGTTTCAAACTGCAAGCCAGGAAAATGTACAATTTCTCTCCAGTGTAAAACCTTCCTGTACTTGGAAACTGAAGGACAGAGAGGAAGACGCAAGCTTAGTACTCTCTTTGTTATGCTGTAGTCTTCCATTTGTTGGTTATGTTTGGTTTTTGATAGCTGATCCAGTCAGGCATAGGGTCAAATACGGAGTGAAGAATGGGGGAAGAGAAGAGGCATGATTGCAGAATTGCAGAGTTGGAAGGGACCCTGTGGGTCATCTAGCCCAACCCCCTGCAATACAGGAATAACACAAGGCAGTGAACATAGAGAGTTTGCTTCCCTGTCTTGTGGCTTACCATGCTTTACCATGCCTGACCCCGACAGGAAGCTGCCTCCATAACATCACCCCCTCCCCCAAAATCAGGATCTAGTCTCCCAGCCTTAAAGACTCAGCAGGCACCCCAGCACTGAACGATTGCCTTTGAGGTCTCCACGACAACCTTTCATTTCTCAAGGAAAGTGATGTCTTCCAGATAAGCAGTAGTAATAACAATCTAATAACTGGAAGTAGCCCGGGGGGGGGGGGAGCAGATAGCTATCTAGATTCCAGACAGTACCAAATAAAGCAGCCTTTTGTACTTCATCACAGCAAATACCAACCTCAATACCACTTTGCCTGGCCAGCTTTACAGCTGTATTGTAATAGCCACATCGCAAGAGATGCTCCACCATCATACGATCCATGCGTTTTTTCTTCCACATATTAGCAGCAGCTGGCTGATCACTGCTGTGCTCCTTGAGATGCTCAATCCTGCGCTTGCATAGTTTTGCACTCTCGTCTTCAGCCTGGATTGATTCCACTGCCTATATCAAGAAACCCCTTATTCAGTCAGAAGTTACATTGAACAGGTCTGTACTCCACATTTCACATTTTCTACCATATCATTGTAGAAAAATATATACAACCTACTAAGAAATACAACATCAAATACAACACCCTCACCCCACCCTGGCAACAGTCAAGTAACAGTATTACTGGTAATACATAGCTGAAACATACACTATTTTTATTTTTTAATAACAGTTATAAGTTATAAGAGTTCTAAGATGGTGGCGCGCAAAGGCTGCTCAGTGCTCTCCCTTATTTTTAAGTGTTTCGTATGACTTTTACTCCTGTTACTCGTGTTGAGTACATTTTTGGTTGGGGAAACAACTGTTTAAAGGAAAAATGAATTTATTTTTTAAATATTATTATTATTATTATTATTATTTAAATCCAATTTCGTTGTACTTGTACAATGACAATAAAGATAAAGATAAGAGGTACTATTCTACCCAGGACTATGGGACACACACAAACAGCCATTATTACCATCTACCACTTATTTGTTAACATTCTTGCAGTTAATGGAGATACTGGAGGAATCAACTGTCATCCGATGAACATGCAACTGTTTAACAAAGGAAGTTGAGGCTTCTGACAATGGGCAGAACATGACTTTTCAGTAACACACGGTGCTTATTTTGCAGTTATCATACACGTATAGTTAAAATATTGGTGGGACCAGAACCTTGTGAAATGTTCCTATCAAAAATTTATAACCCAAATCTAATACAAAGGTAGACACATCTCACTTAAATCAATGGGCTTAACTACAGCCACAATTGTGCTGAATTTTGGTCCAGAACCTGTGCAACACTATGTACAGTCGACTCACAATCTGCACACATTTAACTTGCACGACTGCAACATCAGTGCTTGGTGGCCAACCAGCTGATATCACACAAATTAAGCACATGGAAGGCAGAGAGCTTAAAAGCTCTCAGGCTTGCGTACTGGGTTCTGGGAAGGTAGCAAATGGGCTCTGGAAGGCTCCTGCAAGACCTCGCAGGAACCCCCCAGAGCCTGGTAAGCAGGGAGAAGAGCTTAAAATCTTAAAAGCTCTCCACCTTGCTGGGGTGGGGGTAAGGAAAGCCAATACATGATTTTGGTTTTATGTGCAAAAAGGATTTGCATTTTTCCAACCTGGTTTACTCCACATTTTTCCTGCATAATGCTACTTCTACTTTGAGTTCCTTGTTAGGTCATTTGGGGGCTGAAGAATATTAACCTTTTTAAACGAACATTTAATTTTAAATTTTCATCAAAAACAAATCTGTAGCTTCCTAGACCTTTTAAAAAAATGACACCTCTTAGTAAGTCCTTGTGTTTATGATGTAATCTCTTTCTTGCCATAGCTTCTAAACATAAAGAGTAGCCTGCTGGATCAGGCCAATGGCCCATCTAATCCAGCATCCTGTTCTCACAGTGGCCAACCAGATGTCCTATCCTCCCATGGTTTCCAGCAACTGGTATTCAGAAGCTTTGCTGCCTCTGACTGTAGAGGCAGAGCATAGCCATTGTAGCTTGTAGCAACTGAGAGCCCTCTCCTTCTCCATGGATTTGTCTAATCCTCTTTTAAAGCCACCCAACTTACCTTTCTTTTCAGAACACTGAGTTTTTCGACTACTCCATCAAGGAGACTAACCACAGAATCCACAGCTGGGCAGCTGCTCAGCGTCTTCTCCAGCTCTGCTACAACCATAGTTACGTGGCTAGTCTCTCGGTCAATGTTTTTCTGAGCAGCTCGGAAACGTTTGTTCAGCGTTTCGTATGGTACCTTTAAGAAGAAAAAATAAAACAGTGTTTACATCAAAACTCTTGTGCTTAGATTTCTATTTAGGAAGATAGGAAGCAGCCTTATACCGAGTCACACCATTGGCCCACTGAGCTCATTACACCAGCCTTTGCCCAATGTACAGCACATACGCCAAGTTGGAGAAGCCTGGTCTCCACTGATGCACAGCAACTTTCCATAGATTTGAAGGTGTGTTTTCCAGTCCTACTTGGAGATGTTTACTGTATCTTATGTGGAAAACTCTCAATAAAAAATAATTTTAAATAATATATTTAAAAATATCCCAGTTGGCTCTCCCTCCACAAAGGTGTTCTAATCACTGTATCTCTAGCTGCAGGTCTCACTCAATATGTCAAAGTACTTAAAGCACTCAGGCATTTGATATGTTCTATGTAGTATCTTTTGCTGGATTAGTCTCGATCAAGTATCTAATGAAGCAGATATGAATGTCTGTAAAGCTGCCTTCCAATCCACAAGCTGCAATCTGAGTTTAAATTCTGTGTTCCACTTACTTCTGATAGAGTCTAAATTAGGAGTTTATATTCCTCAGCATATGAAATGCTAATGTTTATGAAGACTTCTTGTGAAAACCACAGCGCAGGCCTCCTGCAGCACGTCAAGTGGGTCTACCACAGTGAACACACAT
This sequence comes from Darevskia nairensis, assembly GCA_034642065.1. NCBI lineage: Eukaryota > Metazoa > Chordata > Lepidosauria > Squamata > Lacertidae > Darevskia > Darevskia nairensis. The sequence continues at coordinate 681,732 of JAWWNI010001044.1, forward strand.
CTGGACCAGATTTTGCCTCAAGCTATATGCATTGCTATGCTGCCTCGGGGGCAGGAATTGAATTCGTCCCCAAAGGCTACAATGCTACAAATGCTTAAAATTTATTGTTTTCACTCAGAATTTATGGGAGATTTACAATAACTTTAGCTAAACATCCACAGGAATGGTTTGCTTGCTAGTTATACATGAAATACCCCAAATGATGAGACGGGCATGAACATAATGTCAATATGAAGTTGGACCACAATCAACATCTAGGCTTGTACAGCAGGTTTTGTAGGAGTACCAGTATATTGTGCAGGGCACCTTAAATGCTTAGAGCCTAGAGCTACTTAACAGGGATACTAAAAATAGAGACTAGATAGATAAAACATTGGTATTGCCCTTATGACCCAACTAACATGATATATTAGAACAAAAGAGACAAAAGATGTGATAATTTTATCAGAAGCTTATTTAATCTTATTTACCGGCAATAGAGTTTGAAAATAAATTCAATGCTCTTTATTCAAAGTTTTGATTCAAATTATAGGTAACTGCAACTATAAAACCACAATTAAACAGTACATTTTTTACATTTAATATACCTTTTAAATGTATGCATTGTTGAACATTGATAGAAAACTAATAAACTTCCCCTCCATTCATATTTGAAAAACAACACAGACCATTCTTTATTTGCTTCCTGAAATCCAATACACTCTTTAAAATTCTTTGGATTTATTTGTCTTGACCTTGTCACTCAATAATCCCAGCCTTCGGAAATTTGTCTAGCTGAAGAGCAGTATGAACTATGCAAACAATTGTGCTAGTACAGAAGTGCCAGCAAATACCCTTCCCCCCAACTGTTATAAAACACAGAGAATCCTGTAGATATAACACAGCAAACATAAGAAACCTAACCCCTCCCTCCTTACACTTGTCTACGGCCGCAATAAAGTGTTGTTGCAACCAAGTATCCTATATAATAAAGAGCCTGTGTCCCTCCGTAGCTTTCCGTGTGTCACTGGAATTCGCAAGTGCGCTTGCGCTCCACTGACACACGGATTGGAGGACGCAGAGACTTCGGGCGGCCAGGGATTGGAGAGGGGGGGCGTGTCCGAGAGGACGGCCGTGCGCAGGCGCAGCGTCATTTGGGTCAGTGCTGCCGCCTCGCACGGAGCTGGGCGCCTCCGCTGCCGCCTCTCCCGCCGTCGCTCTTTCCGAAGCCCCGGCCTCTCCCACGCCAACGCCGCTGCCTCCGCTAGGGCCGAAGCCCCGGCCTCTCCCCCCGCCAACGCCGCTGCCTCTCCCCCCGGCCGCGCTCTCACCGTAGGTGACGGTCACCGTCACGGCCGAGCCGCCGCCACTGGCCACCGCCATGCCCCGCTTCGCCGAGGAGGCCCAAGCGCCGCTTCCTGCTACTGGCGCGCCTGGAAAGGAGTGGGGGAGGGGAAAGCGCGGCAGCCGGGAGGTGTTTGGCCCGTGGAGCGCCGGCCGCCGCCACCGCTAGCGCCCGTTTTAAACGGGCTAAATTCACTAGTTTGCCAAATAATCAACTTGTAGCCAGATTTTTGAATACTTCAGATAAGCACCATTATATATTGAGGAGGAGATGGGATGGGATGGGATAGGATGGCACAGAGAAGCCATGCCCCTCTAGGGCATCAGCTGGCCACTTATGGTGGCTGTGCATTCGGCCTCTGTGTGAAAGGAAGCCTACACATGTACAATGTTATCACAGAGCTCCGCCTCCCCCCCCTTCATAGACACAAGGCTATGGGAGAGGGGAGTGGCTAGTGGGAACATGAAGCATGGCTTGTGAGCACAATCCCACTATTCCTCGTATGTTCACCCTCTGCACAAGGTCACCCATCTAAATATCCCTATTATTCTTTTCAGAGTGGATTAAAATACTATAATACCACTGTTGAGCAAAAAAATGGGAAAGGGTTTTAAGTTCCTCAACACAAACCTACAAGCTGTTCCAACTGTCTTACAATCCACCTTAGTGCAAATCCCAGATGATTCAAAAATACTCCACGCGCCAAGACAACCAACAGCAAGTAGCACCATCTCTGTTTTCCCAATACAATGCTTTTTGCATCACAATGGAATTGTTTCATATCAATGGGTGTAGCTCAGCCTCTCTCTATCTGCTGTTAAGACAAGACCTCACACAGGCTGGGCAGAACCTGTGCACCCTCAAAATGCTTCTGTCAATTTGAGTAGAGGCTAAACTACCTTACAACACTAAGCAGGATATGCAATCTGAAGGCAGCAGGATTTGGAGAACACAGAGAATGGACTATGCTGCCATGGGAAATGAGGTAATAGGATCACACAATGAATAGGATCAGCCCTGCAAGCTGTTTTAGTTATTTATTTAATGTCATTCCCCCCCCCCCTTCATCAGAGGATTATACTGCAGTGGACACAGCGTTCGAAACTCCCATTGTTCTAGGCACGCTTTGCGACAGGGAATTTCATAAACGCGAGCAGTTTCTGAGCTCTGGACACAGTACTGCACCTAAGATTTCAGATTAAAATTGCCACTGTGACTCAGAAGTAAATCCCAACCAAGTTCAATGGGGCTTCCTCGCAAGTAAAACGTGCATGGATTGGGAACCTGAACACTTTCTTTTCTTTTAAACCCAACATGCTTTGTTTAGGTTTTAGTTGCCTTGTTTAATGTACTTTTAACGTATGATGTGCTTTTAATTTGAAACATACTAGCCAGTTAGTTATGATGGTCTAAGTAGTGCATGTTAAAGTGTTATCTACCCAGGGTGGATAAAAATCAATGATTTTTTTAATAAAATCAAAAAAATTGGATTTTTTTAATAAAATCAAAAAAATCGGATTTTTTTTATTTAAATCGGGTTTTTTGATTTAAATTGGATTTTTAAAATAAAATACTTTTGGAGGAAAAATCTTTCTAAATATAGTCTTCTATTTAAATTACATTGTAGTCCAAAGGCTATTCATCAGGAAATAAGGATTTGTTTTAAGTTTATCAAGTGTGCTAAAACTCAGTCTAAGGTTTTTTTTTTAATGTTTAACCACATCAGTTAACAAACATGGATACATATGCTATCATGTTATTGTTTTAGTTAAATAAATTGTTTAAATGGTTATTAAGGAAATGATTATTTTTCTCCTTCCAATAAAGTACAGCAGAAAAGTTGTCCAAATATAAACAGTTAACTTATTAAACCTCACCATAATTTCATAATTATCTGTCTATGTATTTCTAGTAGTATAACCAAATCAGTAATTTTTGATATAACTGTAAAAACTACTCTGAAAATTTATTATTCCAAAAATGAAACCTTCATATGGTTGTAAATATTAAGATTATACCAGCAAGAATGAGTCTTTCTGTAAAAAAATATTTAAATCAAGTCTTACTGACTAGTGATTTAAATCAAGCCTTACTGACTAGTGATTTAAATCGTGATTTAAATCGTGATTTAAATCAAATCCACCCTGTATCTACCCCAGACTCACATAGGGATGCTTAAAATCAAAACAAATTTTGGAGTGGGATCATTGAAAGGCCCTTACCTGTAAGTCTTAGGTTTGCGAATTGGACACTCAAGGCGAGTGTCTCTGCCATTAGTTGCATAGGCCTTTAAAATGTGTTCATTGTGGTGCCAAAAAGATATATTTTTATGCAGTGCTTTTTTTCTGGGGGGACGCGTACCCTAAACATTTTGTGAATCTAAGTTTGGCCTCATTGAGGGGCAGTATTTCAATATGAGGGGGGAAATGAGAGTACCCCTAAACATTTTTTTCGAATATTTTTTTAGAATGTACCCCTAAACATTTTTTTAAAGAAAAAAAGCACTGTTTATATGAAGGAAACGGGGTGTAGGGAGAATCCAGGGCTTGTCTGCAGAGTGGAAGGAAAGGAGGGCCTTTTTTCTGCCTCCCCACTTCCAGCCACTCTCTGAAGACTGCAGAAGGGACCCTTTTAAGAATATTTGGGGGGGGGCAGGGGAAGCATAACTTTGTTTTTTGAAGTCTTCAGATGAGGACTAGACCATGTGAAAAACGAACATAATATTTTAGCTGCTGTTTATTCATTTTCAGCTTTGTATTCTTGTTATAAAAAAGTGTGCCTAGACATTCCGTTGTTGCACCCATAACCTAGGTTTAAGGTGCCATTTAGCTCCTAGCTTTCATATCTCAGTTTCTAACACTGAGTGCACAGTAGGAATAAAAATATCATATGAATACAATTAGTAAAGTGCAGGGGATTCCCCTGCCATAGGGGTGGGCATTAACAGTTCAAATAGTTTTAAAATATTGACATTATAGGAATAAAGATTTAAAAAAATTATATGATATACACACCCTGAATAAATTTGCTAGCTGTTACTGCAAAATTTCATTTTTAAAAAGCGTAACAAATGCTATTGCCTTTTTATTCAGCCATTCTCCAAGAAGTTCAGAACAACATACATAGTTGTCTGAATGATTTTATACTAACAGTATGCTGAGAATGAGAGCATGACTGTCCCAACATTACCTAATGAGTTTATTGTCAAAAAAGGATTCGAAATTGGGTCTCCTTGGTCCTAGACTTGGTTCATTTAACTATACCAGGGAATGAACACCTGTGGCTCCCAGGATGCTGCTCAACAACATCTGGAGGGCTACAGATTATCCACCCATGAACACATCTTTGCCACTGATAATGTAAAGGGGGTGGAGAGGAGATGAACAAGGCAATTGATTACAGTGGTACCTCAGGTTACATACGCTTCAGGTTACATACGCTTCACGTTAAGAACTCCGCTAACCCAGAAATAATGCTTCAGGTTAAGAACTTTGCTTCAGGATAAGAACAGAAATTGTGCTCTGGCGGCGCAGCGGTAGCGGGAGGCCCCATTAGCTAAAGTGGTGCTTCAGGTTAAGAACGGACCTCCGGAACGAATTAAGTACTTAACCAGAGGTACCACTGTACTCAACTTACAACAGCTGGGTGAGATGGGAATCAGATAAAACAAACTTACATCTGGATGGGGTGGTGCCACTCCAAAGCAGTACTACGCAGTTGATGGGATATAGGCAGCACTAATTTAATGGTATTTCATTATTTTATATGTAAGCTGGCTTCCAGAGCTTACATATAAAGGCATGCTTGATCAAATAAATGTAGATCCAGCATTCTACCCATAAACGTGCACCAAAAGACCCCCTCATGAAGAAAATATCTGGTAATAAAACTGAATTTCCTTTGATTTAATCTTTTTTTTACATAAAAAACCCCAAAAATGGCATCACAAATATTGCCATTATCAAAGATAAAGTAAAACCTATTCATAAAATAAGCAAGAAAGGTAAATCTATAAAGACAATAAATTCAGTGCTATACAGTGGTCCCTCGACTTATGAATTTAATGTGTTCCGAATGGACATTCGTAGGTCGAAAAAAATCGTGAGTCGAGTCCCATAGGAATGCATTGGGAGAAAAATATCCGCAAAAAATCGTGAGTCAAAAAAAACCACATCTAAACTTCATAAGTCGAGGAAACCGCATCTAAAACGGCAACGATTTCCATTCGGAGGTCGAAAAAATTCGTAAGCGCGCGGCCACTTTTTTCACTCGTAACTCAAAAAATACGGAAGTCGAGTCATTTGTAAGTCGAGGGACCACTGTATATGTAAGTAAATAAAATTATAGACCAAGTATGACTAATGCTCCAAGCATTCATGCCACTTCTACCGTATCAAGAAGAGAGATTGCTGGGTACCAGCTTGGGGGAGTGCAATGACCTACAATGTTTTGCTTCCCTCCACACAACTGGAATGGTATTGTATTCCTTTCATTACTTTCTTCAAACCACTAGGTCTGATAGTCCACCACCATTTTCTTAATTTCTGCTCCAGACAGACAGATCAACTAAGTTTCTAGACATATGTAACATTTTTAAATTTCAATATATCATTACCACTAAGCCTTTTACATTTTATACACTGTTGGGTACGTCACTTGTTTCACACAATCCTCTTGAGATTCTGGAACATACTGCAGCATGTCATCAACTGAGATCACTATAGGAACCTAAGGAGCATTGACGAACGTACTAGAACTGTATTAGTCAAGTAACTGACAACACAGATGAAAAACCAGGAAAGATGTAAAATGAACTGAGTTCCTTTATGTGTGGACTGTTCAAAGAAGATGCCCAAAGCGGAGATGTTTCAACTACTGCCTGCTGGATGGACCACGAAAAGGATATTGCTTTGCTTTCTGCCTACTTACTCCTCCTTGCTCTTTTCTACCTAACCGTAAAGTATAATTAACAATAATTTCATATTGTTTGATTATTTTATCATGTTTGTTGCCTTATTTTAATGCTGGAAACCATTTTGTGATTTCATTTTATTTGCAAAACTAAAAAAGCAACACATCAATGGAAATATGTGTGTGTGTATACACACAAACATATACACACTCAGCAATCCCATTGTGTTTTGTTTTTACTTCTGAATAGTTTTGTATAATATAGCACAGTACTGTAAATAAATAAATGGTGCCATTCATCAATAGAAAACCTGAACCATATACAGTCATACCTCTGGTTGCGAACGTGATCCGTGCGGAAGGCACGCTCGCATCCTGCAGCGATCGCACGCGTGACGCGATTCAGCGCATGGCGTCATTTTGTACTTCTGCGCATGCACCGAAACCCGGAAGTAACCCGTTCCGTAACTTACGGGTTCGGCGTGGTCCACAACACAAAAACGTGCAACCCGCAGCATTCAAAACCCAAGGTACCGTATGACTGTAAACAGCAATTCTAACAGTAACCAATGATAACCACCAAGTAAGCAGGTTTGAATAGTTCAGAGTTCATTTCCTTAAATGTAAACAGCTTAAACCAGGGCAGTCCAAAAAACTGTCCAATGGCTGCTTGCAGCCCTTGAGGCATTTTTGGCAGCTTTCAGCAACATTTGGCACATGCCCCACAGCCCTCGTGCTGCCTTCCCAAAGCCGGGTATAATAATAATAATTTATTATTTGTACCCTGCCCATCTGGCCGGGTTCCCCCAGCCACTCTGGGCGGCTAAGCAAGGCGCTGTGCTTTGGGAAGGTGAGAGGACTCTAGGACACTGTTAGAGCCCCCTCACCTCCTTCCCAAAGCCTAATTAGCAGTTTCCCAGCTTTGGGAATAAGTTGGGAGAGCTCTAGGACTGTGCCAGAGCCTTCCCAAGGCCCCACACCTTGCTTAGCTGGCTTTGGGAAGGCAGCACGAGGGCTTGCAGGGAGGTTATCAAATTTCGGCCTCAGTTCCCTTCCCCCGCCCCCCTTTGCATATGACAAGGCCCATGGGTTCTATGTTGAAGTACTCTTGCAGCCAACTTGGCTTGAAAAGTTGGATCACCATTAAACCATTCTCATTGATCCAACACTGCAAGAACTGAAAAAAGTGTATTAATTCTGATGTTTAATTCATTAGCTGGAATATACAACTAAAAACCCTTAATAAAATGGGTATTTTAGAAAAGCCTTATACAAACAAATACGTATACTGTACTTGGTTTTAAATCGACTTCACTCAACATTCATAACCCCAATACGAAATAAAAACACATGTCCTCTGGAACTATAACACAATGACCAAGATCTTTAAAACGGGCTGTAGTTCTTCAATTTCCCTTCTGTTCCTAATGTACATGGATTTTAAAAAGTTTGTAAAGCTCAAGCAGAAGATCATGTTGATTCAGCTATATGCTTTAAAAAAGAGGAAAGGTGCAGAAGAAAGGGAAAGCATACAGAAGATGTTATCAATACATGAGAAGTTCAAAGAGAAAAATGAGGCTTGTTTTTTTCCAGTCAATTGTGCAATTTTTACTACACATACCTAAGAGATGAGAGGCCTTTCCATTTTCTATCACTAATCATGACGGAATTATTTCCATCCCAACTATAAGGCTCCTATATACAATATACAATTTGATTTACTCACCTTATGACTATACTATGACTTAAGCCAACATACTTTTGACATCACTGTTGTGTACTAGGAAGAGCTACACCTTTTATTAATAGCTCTCTTCCATTAAAATGTTTGTACCTTGTTATCAAGATCCTCCGTTTAGGCTTTAAGACAAATGCCATGCCAATGAATCATTTGCCTCTTTTCTGCATCAGTTTAGTTCTAAGGAGCTTTCCCCAGATAGCCTTTGGCCTCCCTTTCTGTATACCAACACAAGAAACATGCTCTTGGAAGCAAACTTTTAATCCCCCCCCCCCTCTAACTTATATTTATCCTTA
>JAWWNI010001044.1:695000-835000 GCA_034642065.1 Darevskia nairensis
AAGGCAAGTCATAACTGATCAGTGGTCAAGATGTCGCACATTGTCAGGAAGTCCAGCATGCATCAGCAGGAATATGTTGCATGTAATGACTTGTTTACAATAAAGTAAAGGTAAAGGTACCCCTGACAATATAATGCTATAAATAGGCAACACACATGAAATCTAATTTAGATTGTTTCTGAATTGTGTGACAAGCAGTTAACAGTAGTGCAAGTGCAGTCAGTTTTTTTAAAAATCATATTTGATGCCTTCTATCTTTACGGATTACAGATCACATGCAAATTGTATTGTTGTTGTTTCAATAAAATAGCAATTTACGCTTGAGTATTTTTATACATTTTCTTACACATCTACCATATCCTTCCCCCAAGACACATCCTAACTATGGAACGCTCTGCAAAACAAAATCTATTGAAGTGGTCCCATGTCATGTGAGGGTTCTGCCCCAGAAGCAGTACGTATTTGCAAAATCACACATAGCCAATAACTGCCGGCTCTCAAGGGAGGGAACCACAACACCGAGGCCCTCCCCGTGTCTCCACTTCCCTCACTCCTCCATGCACAGTAGCAGCATTGAGAGGACCATAGCCGATTGGTTTTCCTCTTTTCTGAGGTGCCACAGCAAGGAGAAGAGAGCAGGGAGTGCCAACCAGCCTCCCTCAGCTGCAAGATGAGCAAGGCAGACAGAGAGAAAAGAAATCTGGCTTCCTTCGCGGCAGTAGGGAGGAGAGAAGCGGGCAGAAGCTACAGCTCCACTGCAGATCCATGGTGTCATGCTCAATGCCAAGGTAAGCAAAGCAAGTTATGGGGCCTCAAACATCCAGATAACTACCGGTAATCAGGTCAGCAAAACCAAGTGTGCACACCGACTGGAGCACACTGTGTGCACACTGACAAGGCTATCCAGATAACGGGCAGTAGGGGCACCGCCTGGCTAAACCCTCACCACGCATTCAAGGAAAATACTAAAGCCCTTGAAGGCTGAACAGGAGGCAGAGCAGCTCATGAGCATAGCTCTGTCAACAGTAAAGGTACCCCTGACCGTTAGGTCCAGTTGTGGACGACGGGTTGTGGCGCTCATCTCGCTTTACTGGCGGAGGGAGCCGGCGTTTGTCCGCAAACAGTTTTTCCGGGTCATGTGGCCAAGCATGACTAAGCCGCTTCTGACGAAACCAGAGCAGCGCACAGAAACACCATTTACCTTCCCGCCGGAGCGGTACCTATTTATCTACTTGCACTTTGACGTGCTTTCGAACTGCTAGGTGGGCAGGAGCTGGGACTGAACAACGGGAGCTCACCCCGTCGCGGGGATTCGAACCACTGACCTTCTGATCGGCAAGCCCTAGGCTCAGTGGTTTAGACCACAGCGCCACCTGCGTCCCTTCCAATCTGTGGACAGTACTGACCCTGAAATGGGACGTCCAACAGGTCCCTGGCTTGTGGGTGACAGGCGGCAGCTGAGAGGTTGGCTTGATGTCACCTTTTGCCAGCAGCACACCCCTTCTGCCTCTTCAAAGGGGTATGCATTTCACAAAGACTATTTCCTCTGCAACCCTGTCCCCTTTAGAGAAGGAAAGAATATGGATGAGGTGTATTCCCCAGGCAGGAGGGAGGAAAAGGGTCCAGAGATCCTCTCCTGTCCAGGTAAGGACCCTGGCTTCTGTCCCTTATACATGGTGCACCAGGAGGGCAGCAAACACATCCCTGCTTTAATAGCGGGAACAACATTCCCTAAGCAGTCTTGATACATCCACATGACCATGCACTGTCTATCACATTTGAATAATGTAGTAATATTTATTTCTGCTTTCAGTAAGCAATAGCAGCTGCATATTAACTATCCTCATCTGTATTAATACAGAGTCTGAAAAGCATCAATGACAAATGCAAATATTAAAATATTTCCAAACTGGAGTTCCGGGCATGCAAGTCGCAATGGCATTGTTATGTGTGGAAACAATATAATAACAGTGAAATCATTTTCATGGTAGCTTATTTGTTCTAATGTGGTAAGACATTGAATAGATGGTGCTCTAATAGGAAGAGCAGGAGTTTTTAATTAGGCTGTGCGTTCTCATGTTGCTCAAGATAGGATAGTTACTTTATATTTAGTTAAAATGTACTAATAGCCTACTTCTGGGGAAAATATTGTCTTGTTTAGCATATCTAGGACATTATTTTGATTTCCCAACATAAACATAGTGATTGTTTAAAAAAGAACAGCAGGATAGCATCTTTTTTTCTTGCTGCATGGCTGTTTGTACTGGCCGAATCCGACAATATAATTCATGTTTCACATTTATAGCTTGGTATTTGGGGCTCAATAAATCATCTTCAAAATGTTGCCGGTAAGATTGGAACAACGAGAAACAGAACCTGAAATTGATAGGTTCTCTCCCAGTGCCATCCATGTTCCTTACTGGGTACAATTCAGAGTTTTCTGCCCTTTTGGCAATGTGCTAGATTCCTTGGCTAAGGAGCAGAACCGCTTGCTGTGCTAAGGTGATACCAACCTCTAAGCTTTTGATTAGTTAGATCACCTGCCTTTCTGTGCCTTCCATTAACTGTGTATTGCCTGCTGTGCTGTGTGGACTAGCAATTTCCATATGCAGCCCACTAATTTCAACATTAAAGGCTTTGGAAAGGATCCTCCTTTGAGTTCTTGTTCTTTTGCAACTGGCAGCCAGGAGTTTAACTCAGAACTTGAGATCCTGCCCATGCATGAACCTCCACCCACTTTCTCAACCCAGCCTGGAGTTTTTTTATCCTGATTTTGGGGAGCAGGAGTGCTTGAACAAATAACAACTATGAGCTGGTTCTTCTTCTAATATCCAGCAGATGGTGCTGGCATAACATAACTCAGGTGACTTAGTTTTTTTAAAAGGGCAGGATCAGCCTTTCAAAATCCACAAACCCCACAAGCTCTGTTTTCCTAGATTATAAGGGTTAAGCTGTTGTCAGGGGGGGGGGGAAACCCAGCTGAAAGTTTTAGCTGTCAGTGCAGATTGAAAATGTCTAAAATCTAGGCTACATGAGGTAGAGTGCACACAAACCTATAGGGTAACAGGCACATTTAAAAGTGTGCTCTCGCCAGTAGAAGAGAAGAGTTTGGATTTGATATCCCACTTTATCACTACCCGAAGGAGTCTCAAAGCGGCTCACATTCTCCTTTCCCTTCCTCCCCCACAACAAACACTCTGTGAGGTGAGTGGAGCTGAGAGACTTCAGAGAAGTGTGACTAGCCCAAGGTCACCCAGCAGCTGCATGTGGAGGAGTGGAGACGCGAACCCGGTTCACCAGATTACAAGTCTACCGCTCTTAACCACTACTCCACACTGGAAATAAAACAGAAAGAAAAGCAAGCAGAAAGAAAGTAAAAGCTAGTTAGCTTTTTTCAGTAGCATTACTAAGAGTACAGACCATCCAAGCGTCCCTGTTTTCCAGAGACAGCCCCAGATTTACAGAAGCCGCCCCGGTTTCTGATTTGATCCCGGAATGTCCCGCTTCTCCCTATTTTCAGCAGAGAAATGTTGGAGGGTGTGGAGTTATGCGACCCCCAAGCCAAGGAGATAAGTAACTATACAACCTTTAGAAGACATTTGAAGGCAGCCCTCTATAGGGAAGTTTTTTGAAATGTGTAATGTTTTATTATGTTTTTATATATGTTGGAAGCTGCCCAGAGTGGCTGGGACAACCCACTCAGATGGGTGGGGTATAAATAATAAAGTTGTTGTTGAATAAAGGTAAAGGGACCCCTGACCATTAGGTCCAGTCGCGGAGGACTCTGGGGTTGCGGCGCTCATCTCGCTTTATTGGCCGAGGGAGCCGGCGTACAGCTTCCGGGTCATGTGGCCAGCATGACTAAGCCGCTTCTGGCGAACCAGAGCAGCACACGGAAACGCCGTTTACCTTCCCGCCAGAGCGGTACCTGTTTATCTACCGTACTTGCACTTTGACATGTTTTCGAACTGCTAGGTTGGCAGGAGCAGGGACCGAGCAACGGGAACTCACCCCGTCGTGGGGATTCGAACCACCGACCTTCTGATCGGCAAGCCCTAGGCGCCACCCGTGTCCCTTTGTTGTTGAATAGGATGACCCTATTTTCATCGGATAAAAGTTGGAGGGTATGTGAGTGTATAAAACAGGACTCTCGGGGGGGGGGGGGGAGCAAGCTGATTGAATTTGAGCCACATCTCCTGTCTCAAATTGGCTCCTACAGAAGCTAGGATGAACTAGCCAGGCATATAAATTTGGAGCCAGCTGCACGGAGAGCTAGAAGGAGCCTCAGTTGACAAAGCTTGGCACCAGCCGACAATGCGTAAAGCGGGTTAAGCAGTTGTGCGAGTTTGGTTGCAGGTCAAGGAGGTCAGGGCACCCCACTTTGCCCCACTTTTCAGTATAGTATAACAAAATACTCATAAAACATTCCTAGTAAAATCAGTATATATATACACATATACTCCGCCGAGTATTGTGACTTCCCTCCATTCCCACGCTGGTTTTCATTCTGCCCCTTCTTTCTTTGACATCGAGAAAAACCAAATCCTCAATAAAGTCAGGTAGAAAGCCAGCAGGGGTGTGGGGACTTTCCAGTGTTTTTGCATTGTCGGTCACAAGTTGAACTATCACCTTTTTGGCAAATGCCACAGCTGTGCTTAAGAGACAGTGAGTGCCACACTCTCCGGGAACAAGCTTGTTTGCTTGGGGGCTTGGCACTGCCAGATTCATGTATAAGCTAAAAAAAAGCTATAGCTTAGGGCCCCCATTCTCTTGGGGGTCCCAAAAAATTTAAAGGAAAAAAACCTGGATGTGCAGAGGGAGGCTGTTTCCCCAGCGACATGTGACTGGCTGATTAGATTATCTGTCTGGAAACTGTAGAAATGGCTTCCTGAAGCTGCAGAACTGTGAGTTAAACCCCATAAAACAGGGTTTTTCCCTTTGCAAAGTAAGCTCAACAACTTTGAGCTGATCCTCAAAAAATGGGACTTTTCTCCTTTGCAAAAGAAGCTGCAGAAATTTGAGCTGATCCTCAAAAAATTGGGGCTTTTCCCCTCTAAAAACTAGGTGCGTCCTATGATCAGGTGCGCCTTATAGAGCGAAAAATACTGTAATTATACCATGTATGGTCTTTCCTTCATTACCTATTCATTAGGCAAGGAAACAAAGGACTCTCTCTTGTCAAATGTAGACACTTAAAAATGTTGTTTACAACCTTGGGATTAAAGCTGCTCCTAGCACAAGATAAGGCACTTACAAAGAAACAACAGACACAAGGCCTCTAGCCTGGCTAGTTAGCTGAGCTTATAGGTCTCTATGTGCATCATAACCCATCCTGTCTGCAGGTACCCTTCTATTCTGCCTTGGTCAGACCACACCTGGAGTCCTGTGTCCAGTTCTGGGCACCACCATTTAAAAAGTATATGGACAAGCTGGAACATGTGCAGATGAGGATGACCGAGATGGTCAAGGGCATAGCTGTCAACTTTCGGATTTGAAAATAAGGGATTTTTAAAAACTTTCGGAGTTGAAAATAAGGGATGCCGTGAGGGCGGTGCAATGGCACCAAGTAGCCTCGCCACCCTGCGTTCCAGAGGCTGCGTGCAAACGGGTGAGCGAAAGAGTGAACGCGTAAATGGCAGGCAGGCTGGCTGTTTGGTTGGGCGTGAGGGTCTGGCTGCACAAGGCATGCAAGCTCCGCCTCCCGTCGGTCTCAGACTCCTTATTGGCAGCCGAGCAACGCAGCTGAGGAGCCTCCCTGGCCGGCAGGGAGGGAGAGGAGCTGCTTCCTTTGAAATCCGAGAAATTTAAGGGATATCAACAATCCGGGATAGCAGTGGGAAACGGCATTGGAATAAGGGCGTTTCCCGCAAAAAAAGGGAGGGTTGGCAGCTATGGTCAAGGATCTGGAAACCAAGCCTTATGAGGAACGGTTGAAGGAGCTGGGTAAGTTTAGCCTGGAAAAGAGGAGACTAAGAGGAGATACGATAGCTATCTTCAAATATCTCAAGGGTGTCACAGGGAAGATGGAGCAAGCTTGTTTTCTCCTGCTCTGGAGGGTAGGATCTAAACCAATGGCTTTAAATTAAAAGAAAGGAGATTGCAACTAAACATCAGGAAGAATTTTCTGATGATAAGAGTTGTTTGACAGTAGAACGGACTCCATTGGAAGGTATTGGACTCCTTCCTTGGAGGTTTTTAAGCAGAGGTTGGATATCATCTGTCATGGATGCTTTAGCTGAGATTCCTGCCTTGCAGAGGGATGAGCCAAATGACCCTTGGGGTCACTTCCTACTCTACAATTCTAATACTATTCTTATGTAAAACTGAGCTTATTTTTTGGTTCATTTGCAAATAAAAGTTTAGTCTGCACTTCTGTGGTGCTCTACCGGTTTAGAGCTGTTTTCAGTGTTGTAAGTACACAGATGGTGATATTTGATTTCCTGTCAGTTTGAATGAACACAGACAGGAGAAATAAGAACATTTGTTTGTTCAGCAAAGTTCATTTGGTTGCTTTTAATTCATAAAGTGCTTACCGTTGTGTTGCTGTTTTATTTGTACAATGTGGTTATATGTTTAACCAAATATAGATGTTAATAATGAGGAATTTTGCAAATTGCAGTTTGCTAGGTTTCTGTAGTGGGTTTACTCAATGATTTTTAATGATACTGTATATTTTGTATTGTGTATTTCATTGTTGTACACCAACTAGAAATGTGAGCATGACAGGTGGTATATAAATATCCCTAAAGAAATATATGCAATGTCCACAACAAAACATCATTGAACAATACAGTACTTTCCTTTTTTAAAGCCCCATCAACTGCAAATTAAGGCCTGTGTCTCCACTTGCCTGGCAGTGACTCAGCAGGCAAAGTCACTGTTTTTTGATCCCTTAGCCCAGGGGTAGGCAACCTAAAGGGACGTGGGTTGCGCTGTGGGTTAAACCACAGAGCCTAGGGCTTGCTGATCAGAAGGTTGGCGGTTCAAATCCCCGCAATGGGGTGAGCTCCCGTTGCTTGGTCCCTGCTCCTGCCAACCTAGCAGTTCGAAAGCACGTCAAAGTGCAAGTAGATAAATAGGAACCGCTGCAGCGGGAAGGTAAATGGCGTTACCGTGTGCTGCTCTGGTTTGCCAGAAGCAGCTTAGTCATGCTGGCCACATGACCTGGAAGCTGTACGCCGGCTCCCTTGGCCAATAATACAAGATGAGTGCCGCAACCCCAGAGTCGGTCACGACTGGACCTAATGGTCAGGGGTCCCTTTACCTTTAGGCAACCTAAGGCCCATGGGCCAGATGTGGCCCAATCGCCTTCTCCATCCGGTCCGTGGACGGTCTGGGAATCAGCATGTTTTTACATGAGTAGAATGTGTACTTTTATTTAAAATGCATCTCTGGGTTACTTGTGGGGCCTGCCTGGTGTTTTTACACAAGTACAATGTGTCCTTTTATTTAAAATGCATCTCTGGGTTATTTGTGGGGCATAGGAATTCGTTCTCCCCCCCCCCCCCCGCCCCCAAAGTATAGTCCAGCCCACTACATGGTCTGAGGGACGGTAGACCGACCCATGGCTGAAAAAGGTTGCTGACCCCTACCTTAGCCCTTGCCCAGTTGAAAATAAAGGCCCTGTTAAAATTAGATGCGTTTTTCCTGATGTTTAAATGTAAACTAAGAGGAAGGTGATGTTGAAGCAATTGCTTCTTATTCTGGTCTCCCTGGACCAGGTAAGCAATAGTTCATCTTTCTTTCTTTCTTTCAAATATGCTTTGCAATTATTATTACTGAAAACCATTTCCCCTAAATTTTCTTTAGGGGTAATTCTCAGTGGGTCAACATAACCTTCGGGTTCCTTCATTCCTTTTGCACAGAAGAGGCTCTTTTTCCACCACCATGGCTGCTCCAAGAGATGCAAATGAATGGATACATAACAAGAAAAGTACTATGGAGTAATATCTCAATATAGGATCACAGCGGAGAGACTCTTGTATGGACAAAGACAGAAACATTTATTATTGTGTAAGATGGAGGAATGCTTGTTGATTTTTTTTAAACGGTATTTACGCATTTTTAATAATTTGATACATCCACTTTAACGTTATCTTCGTTTATCCTACATTCTTCGGCTCCCCCGCACCTCCCTCCATGGGTTCTTAATTGATCCTAATTGTGCTGTATTTCCTTAATTACCACCCCCTCTTCATGGTTGTTGAAGTTATTGGAGGCAAAATTGATAATGTTTGATTAAAGAAAAACCATTGCTGACATTTATTATAATAATTAGAGAGCCCCTTTTGGACTTTGTGTGTGAAAAGGAAAATGAACAAATTTGAGACATTTGGGTCTGAAGATTGAGAAAATATTGATTAACAGAAAATAGAACAGTAAGATGTCACCCTAGACTGGATGTTTTGAATAATTTTATTTACGTAACAGACAGAGGGAAAATCAGAAGTCCTTTTTATTTTTCTTTATTTTCTCTCTTTCTTTTATTTGGTGTCCTTTGCTCTGTGTTTATTGGGGTCCAAATAAAAAGAAAAATAAGAAAAGGAAAAGAAAGAAAAATAAAAAGGACTTCTGATTTTCCCTCTGTCTGTTACGTACATAAAATTATTCAAAACAAGGTAGTGGATGGTTGCTGGAAGAACTCTTAAGTGAGAGGCAGGGAAGGAAAGACCATCATCCAAGGTGAGAGAACGAGAGAAGAGAAGAAATCTCCCAGGTGAGAACTGGGAGGGTCCCCCACTTTCTGTGTGAGACAAGGGTGAAGAGCTTCTTTTGAGAGAGGACTCTTCGTTTTCTTTTTTCTTTGTTTGGTTTTGTTTTTATTTAGATTGGTTTCTTTCATCTTACTGTACAATGAAAAAGCTTTAATAAAATATTATGTGGAAAAAGAGAGAACATGGAGGTCACACAGCTTGTACCGGTAGAGGTCACCAATGGTGAGGCACTTAAAAAATCAGCAGAGTGGGGAAATGGAGCTGTAAACAAAACAAAAAATAAAGGCATGAAAATAACTAGAGGAAGTGAGTCCACAGGTACAAGTTTTAAATCTTCTGAGTTTTTTCAAAAATAAAAAAATAAATCTACATAGAAAAACACCTGTACGTTTTTTGGACAACATGGTGCAACATTATTATTAATGTACTTCTTTGTTTTTTACAGAAACGTGTTTCATGGTGGTGATTTTGAGAAACTGCATATCAACACTATACAGGTATCTGCCCCAATTCTGAGACCAGGAATTTTTGTATCAATTAAAAATATAGTTGAAGAAGAAGAAGAAGAAGAAGAAGAAGAAGAAGAAGAAGAAGAAGAAGAGTTTGGATTTGATATCCCGCTTTATCACTACCCGAAGGAGTCTCAAAGCGGCTCACATTCTCCTTTCCCTTCCTCCCCCACAACAAACACTGTGAGGTGAGTGGGGCTGAGAGACTTCCAAGAAGTGTGACTAGCCCAAGGTCACCCAGCAGCTGCATGTGGAGGAGCGGAGACGCGAACCCAGTTCACCAGATTACGAGTCTACCACTCTTAACCTCTACACCACACTGGGTCAGACCAGTAGCCCATCTAAGTCCAATTCAAGGTGGCAACCCATTGAGGTACCCATTGAAGCTGTGAGTGGCTGCTTGGCTCAAGGTTACCCATTTGGTTTTCATGGCTGAGTGGACCCTGGCTTAGCCCAAGACTGTATCTACTGCACAACACTGGCTCTGCTTTGGATGCAGAAGATCTAAGTTTCAATCACAAGAATCTCCAGGTATGGCTGTGAATGTTCAACGTCTAAAACTAGGATGGGCTGCTGCTAGTCAGTATAGATGCTGAGCTAGATATGGACCAGTGATCTGATATTCCTGTGACCTGTTGTTAGGGAGGGGGTGGGGGAGAAATTCAGTCCAGTTCAAATCTTTATGAGAGACAACCTGATTCACGCTTCTAAGAAATTGTTTAAAATCTGCTCAAGAACGAAGCAGGACATACCTTAAGATGTCCACAGCCAGAACCAGAATGAGACAGACTGGGATAGATTTATCCATTCCTAGCGACGCTTGGAACTTCCTCTTTTGTTTTTTCTTGTGGAATGAACACTTTATCTTCTTCGGAAGCCCAAAAGTGTAGGGTTGTTTGTGTGTTGTTTGTGGAGCAGAGTATTTATCAAAGCGCAATCCGTAGGACATTGAGTTTATCTAATCATAACTCCAATGTAGGCTATCACCAACCATTTTCTTTTGACTTGCCTAGTGAACAAAACATCAAATAGATTTAGAGTAAGAAAACAACAAAAAATAATAGTGACGTCGATTTAATTTTTAATTTAGCAGAAAAAAAGATGTGCATCTAAACACAGAAGTCACTGAACAAAGAAGTATTAATAGCTCTCCTTTAACAAAACTCTCCGGCATTTATCTGCACTTATAGAGGAAGACAGCAAGTGCATTTGATGTGGTTAATGACAACCTATTGTATAACAAAAGTTACGTATTTCGTGCTATATAAATGCTGTTTCCTATTAAGCCTAGATAGATTGTAACTCAGTAGGTAAAAGTCCTTTTGAGATTTATCCAGTTATTAATTTTGTCTCACTAATTATTCTTGTTGAGCATATTGCACATACAAAGGTTGGATGATTTCTCTTTTGCCTTTCACACAGTAACTTAGAAAGGTGTTTAGACTGGGCTTGGTTCCTTTGTGTTATGCCTGTAATAAGTTGTCACGATAGGAAAAGGAGGAACGTTTTGTACAGCTTCCAGCCAGGAATGCAAAAATGACGATCCAGTTAGTCTGGCTTCTATTCCAACGGTTAGACTATCACGCTATTGCTTTCTGAGGCTAAGATTATATGTCACTCAGTCTTGTCAAAAATTCTATGAATATTCAATGAGGATTTTAATGTATTGTAATCAAGGAAGCAATTTCAGTAGAGAAATATTAAATAAGTTGTCATCTCCTCACTTTAAATGCATTGTTTTGCCCATGAAGTGACCTTAGGCAATTTTTAAACAGTGTTTCTCTTCTCTGTTTGGCTTATACCAAATAAATTATTTTTACCTAATGGGAATAAATTCTGATTTAATACATTCATAAAGGACGAGGTAGTTTTCTAATAAAATCAGGTTTTAATATCTCAGTTTGTTTTTGCAATTTACACTGAAACAAAAATGTAAGTCAGTATATTTAGTCTGACACTTGGATAGCTGAAGTGTTGTGCTTCCTTCATGCATCCCAGCATTGCCTCATTGAAATTTGCATATTTAAAGTCTACATGGTGTTTTTTTTAATATATATATATATATATGTTAAATTGTACCTCTTCCAATGAAGTATAGCTTAGCTTTCCTTTAAATTTTGCTTCCTGGTTTTCATATAAAAGGGTGGGATTTTGGTCAACAATATTCATTTGTTTATTGAAGCTGTCTTAGAATATTTGGATTTCCCACTGAATGTATTTTAACCTATGCTTTATGGCTATGTAAGCCAAAACGGCAGGCTATAAATAAATATATAAATGCGTATGATTTGCAGTATTTGGCCGCCGCCCCCCCCCCTACATAATTATAACCGACCGCACCAGCTTGGATGCTGAGTTAGTGGAGAGGTAGTGGGACACGTGTGGCGCTACGGTCTAAACCACTGAGCCTCTTGGGCTTGCAGATCAGAAGGTTGGTGGTTCAAATCCCCGCGACGGAGTGAGCTCCCATTGCTCTGTCCCAGCTCCTGCCAACCTAGCGGTTCGAAGGCATGTCAGTGTGAGTAGATACATAGGTACCGCTGCAGCGGGAAGGTAAACGGCGTTTCCGTGCGCTGCTCTGGTTCGCCAGAAGCGGCAAAGTCATGCTGGCCACATGACCCAGAAGCTGTCTGCGGACAAACGCCGGCTCCCTCGGCCAGTAAAGCGAGATGAGCGCCGCAACCCCAGAATCGTCCATGACTGGACCTAACGGTCAGGGGTCCCTTTACCTTTACATACATACATAGGTAAAGGTAAAGGGACCCCTGACCATTAGGTCTAGTCGTGGACGACTCTGGGGTTGCAGCACTCATCTCGTGTTACTGGCCGAGGGAGCCGGCGTACAGCTTCTGGGTCATGTGGCCAGCATGACTAAGCCACTTCTGGCGAACCAGAGCAGCGCGCAGAAACGCTGTTTACCTGCCTGCCGGAATGGTACCTATTTATCTACTTGCACTTTGACGTGCTTTCGAACTGCTAGGTGGGCAGGAGCTGGGACCGAACAACGGGAGCTCACCCCGTTTCGGAGATTCGAACTGCCGACCTTCTGATCAGCAAGCCCTAGGCTCTGTGGTTTAACCCACAGCGCCACCCGCGTCCCATACTCTGGCTGTGTTTCCCCAGCCACTCTGGGTGGCTTCCAACAAAAGATTAAAAATACATTAAAACATCAGTCATTAAAAACTTCCCTAAACAGGGCTGCCTTCAGATGTATTCTAAATGTCATATAGTTGTTTATTTCTTTGACATCTGATGGGAGGGCGTTCCACAGGGCAGGTGCCACTACCGAGAAGGCCCTTGGTGTATGTGTGTTGCTTGTGGACTGTGTACAATGTACTTTTTGACATTGTACAATGTACTTAAAAGATGTACCGGTATACATACACACACTCACAAAAAACAAAGTACTACTACACAAAGACACACACACATGGAAGATACAGCATAGCTATAAATAAAATGGAAACTTAATCTGAAAAACAAGGGCCATTTTTTGGGGGGGGGGGAATCAGAGGATTAGGATTAGGGCTAAGACGCAGCCAAGAAACATTTTTTATATAAAGGTGGGATTGGGACTGATTGGGACATCACGGGAAACAAACATAAAAATAGGGTGTGCAGGGTGCTAAATGATAATACAAGCTGAATACAACTATCTCCAAACTATTTTTAATGTTCAATGAACCAACAAAAGAACGGAGCCAATGGGAGAGACCTGCGATTTTTAAAGACTTCACCAACCTTGTCCCCCTGATTGAAGAGTGCTGAATGAGATTCTAGTCCTTAATGTGGAAGCTAGATCTGTCAGTGCTAAAAGTCTAGCTCTCCTCCTCCAGGCATTCTTCTCTATAGTATTGCAATTAACAACTGAAGATAGGCTGTCTTGCTTTCTTTACAGAGTGCTTTGAACTCTGGTTGACTTTCAAGAACTCTGGGTGGATCCAAATTGCTCTGGAGCAATCCAAGGCAGCCTCAATCCACTCTGGAACAGCCCCAGTTCGGTCCAAATCATCCAGTTTAATTCGGGATTCAGGCAGATCAGCTGCACAACCCTGTCTTTATTTGTATAGTTTTTGTTTGTGCATTTGATTTTGTTTGATGAAAACAATTAAAAAAAAGCAACTTGAAATGGTTCCATTTGTTTCCTCAGTCAAATGAGAAAATTATGAAAAGTTAATGTGGAAAATGCTCAAAGCAAATGTTCTTATTAGAGGATTTTAAACGTAGTCAGAGAAATCTTGATCCATGAGTGATTTGATAGTAATTCACTTTGACAGATTTTTCTCATTTGCCAAAAGGCAAATGGAAGCTACTCAAATAAACCTTTTATGTAAGAAACCAGAGAGATCTTGAGCAAAATTAACTGAAGAAGTCTGATCGTTCTAGCCCATCCTTTTGTTGTTGTTGTTGTTGTTCATTCGTTCAGTTGTGTCCGACTCTTCGTGACCCCATGGACCAGAGCACGTCAGGCACGCCTATCCTTCACTGCCTCTCGCAGTTTGGCCAAACTCATGTTAGTAGCTTCGAGAACACTGTCCAACCATCTCGTCCTCTGTCGTCCCCTTCTCCTTGTGCCCTCAACCTTTCCCAACATCAGGGTCTTTTCTAGGGAGTCTTCTCTTCTCATGAGGTGGCCAAAGTACTGGAGCCTCAACTTCAGGATCTGTCCTTCTAGTGAGCACTCAGGGCTGATTTCTTTAAGAATGGATAGGTTTGATCTTCTTGCAGTCCATGGGACTCTCAAGAGTCTCCTCCAGCACCATAATTCAAAAGCATCAATTCTTCGGCGATCAGCCTTCTTTATGGTCCAGCTCTCACTTCCGTACATTACTACTGGGAAGACCATAGCTTTAACTATACGGACCTTTGTTGGCAAGGTGATGTCTCTGCTTTTTAAGATGCTGTCTAGGTTTGTCCTTGCTTTTCTCCCAAGAAACAGGCGTCTTTTAATTTCGTGACTGCTGTCACCATCTGAAGTGATCATTAAGCCCATCCTTAAGTTATACCAACTGGATAAGGATGAGATCATTCCCAAATCCTCTTGCACTGATGAAATACAAAACTGTATGGCACAAGATAGTGATAGTTCTACACTTAGTGCCAGGTTCTGCACTTAGGGAGGAATAATTGGCAGCACAAATATCAGATGGCGGGCACCTGACATGTGAAAAGGATCTAGGGGTCTTAGTAGACCGTGTGTGCAGAGGAGGGCGACTAAGATGAAAAAGGGTCTGGAAATCAAGCTGTATGAGGAATGACACTGAGGTCCAGCGCCGAGGGCCTTCTGGCGGTTCCCTCGCTGCGAGAAGCCAAGTTACAGGGAACCAGGCAGAGGGCCTTCTCGGTAGTGGCACCCGCCCTGTGGAACGCCCTCCCAGCAGAGGTCAAAGAGAAAAACAACAACCAGACTTTTAGGAGACATCTGAAGGCAGCCCTGTTTAGGGAAGCTTTTAATGTTTAATAGATTGTTGTGTTTTAATGTTCTGTTGGAAGCTGCCCAGAGTGGCTGGGGAAACCCAGCCAGATGGGCGGGGTATAAATAATAAATTATTTGTGCGAAAGAACAAAGTTGAACAGCAACTGATGATTTCCTTCTATCGGTCCACGATAGAAAGTGTTCTCTCATACTGCATTACGGTATGGGTGGATAGTCGTGATTGGAAAACAACCGTTGGCAATGGATCAGATGCGGTGTAGCTTTACCTCTTTGCCATTTTAGACGCACACTTCACATTTCCCAAAAATGCAGGTGTTGTAAGAATATCAAGGTCTTTTTCATATAATAATAATAATAATTTTTATTTGTATTGGGGCCAAAACTGAAAAGGCCCTGGCCCTAGTTGTGACCAGTCTAGCCACCTTATGGATTGGGACCTCCAACATGTTATTATTTGTGGACCTTAAGGTCCTCCGCGGGGCATACCAGGAGAGGCGGTCCCGTAGGTACGAGGGTCCTAGGCCGCGTAGGGCTTTAAAGGTCAAAACCAGCACCTTAAACCTGATCCTGTACTCCACCGGGAGTATATAACAAATGTTCATAAGTGTGCCAAGCAAACAAGACCACATGTCTGAAGCAGCACAGGAAGACAGACCTCACACCATTTTGACTCCCAGCTGACCAAGTGCTTTCTCTGCAAGGAGGGAGGGGGTGATTGTCTCAGGAATTAAAGTGATAACTCCTGGCATCCTGATACCTGAGTGCCAGACAAAAGGGTGTGATTGCCTTGGCTGGGAAACAAGGAAATATAAATATCTCTTTTGTTTCACTTGATGGGTTTTGGTGGAGGGCAAGAGGAGACATGGGGGCAGGGTCTAGGATGCTCAGATTACTGCCACCAGACCTCCCCTTTCATGATGTAACCATGATGTATTTGGGGGGGGTGGTCTTGGGTTACACCCCTTCTGTGATGTATGTATGATGTATTGGGGGGTGGTCTTGAGCTGGAGGGAGGCAATTTCAAAAGTCTATATAGGAGCTTGCACACCATTGTTCTGGGTCCCTCCCCTGCTCTCCTTTGTGTGAGGGGAGTCACCATGTTGCAACAGAATAATAAAGACTTTGCTTCTCAATCTTCTCTGGTTGGCCTCTGTTATATTCTCCTACCGATGGAGGACCTACAAAGGGCTCTTGTGTACCCCATAAAGGAATAAGGGCAGATTTTTTGTTTACAACACAGGGCACAGCAGCAGTGGTGGTTCCTATACATAGCTGTCAACTTTCGGATTTGAAAATAAGGGATTTTCCCCAAACTTTCGGATTTGAAAATAAGGGATGCCAAGAGGGCGGTGCAATGGCACCAAGTAGCCTCGCCACCCTGCGCTCCAGAGGCTGCGCACGAACGGGTGAGCGAAAGAGCGAGCGCATAGACGGCAGGCAGGCTGCCTGTCTGGTTGGGCGTGAGGGTCTGGCTGCACAAGGCATGCAAGCTCCGCCCCCAGTCGGTCTCAGACTCCTTATTGGCAGCCGAGCAACGCAGCTGAGGAGCCTCCCTGGCCGGCAGGGAGAGAGAGGAGCTGCTTCCTTTGAAATCTGGGAAATTTAAGGGATATCAACAATCCGGGATAGCAGCGGGAAACGGCATTGGAATAAGGGAGTTTCCCGCAAAAAAAGGGAGGGTTGACAGCTATGTTTTATAGACATTGGGACAGCCATTAGTGCATTTATGGGACTACAAGTAACATCAAAGAGGCAGGGAAAGTATCTAATAAGGACGCACATTAGGGGTATAAGAAGACTGCAGCTTTAATTCTGACCTGTCTTTTACACAAGCAGTTCTGTTTCGGTTTCTAGCCCAGGGAATCTTGGCAATAATTTGCATCTGGTTCCTGCTGGGCCAAAACATGCAAACTGCAAACAGAGTCCTCTTTTTTTTAAGGTGTTCTTGCTCACCTGGAAATTCAAGCCCTCCTCCTGGGGGTGGCCAGGCAAACATGGAGACTCAAACACCACAAAATTCCTGGTGTACTACTTGTTTGAGTCTTCATATTAGCTGTTTAATTTTCCCTGTTGTTATGTTGTGTAACGCGCTCTGTATTGAGACTCAAGGCCCTTTTGTTGAATGTTAAAAAAAACCTGTTCCTTAATTTATAATGCAAGTGTTAGTCCTTGTTATGATATTAAAGTAGTTACCATAAACAACCAAAACCACCACACAATGGCTGAAACTATAATAAAAGAAAGATTTACTGGAATCCCTTTAGAAGACATCTGAAGGCAGCCCTGTTTAGGGAGGCTTTTAATGTTTTATAGATTATTGTATTTTAATGCTCTGTTGAAAGCCGCCCAGAGTGGCTGGGGTATAAATAATAAATTATTATTATTATTATTATTATTATTATTATTATTATTATTATCCTCTGCTGAAAAACTAACAGTCTTTCAATAAAGCCACATGATTAACAAGCCATATATGCATGATATAACAGAATGTATAATGTTCACGTGACTGAACCATTCAGCAACAGGTTGGGTATAGCAACAAAATCTTGGTGCCAACAAAACGTTCACAATTGGTTGATGGTGAGTAGATAGTAGAATTCTTCAACAGTTCAAAGCAAAAATCTCATGGATGTAATAGTAGATGAAGCATATTTATATGAGTCTTGCAACATCACCATCCAGCCGAAATCAACACAAGTGGCACATGAGAAGGACGAAGAAGACCTTTCCTCCGGATTATGCACAGGTTTTGCTATATAGCTTCATCAGTTCAGGTTAAGCATTCTGATTAGCGCAACATGCGAAATATTCCACAGGCACAGCCTGTAGTTACACCACTTAAGTCCAGGCAGAAATTATGGTTAGGTGTTTAAGGCTGAAGCCAACTTAATGGGAAGCCCAAAGTGATTATGTTCTTCCCTTAAACTCAGTTAAAAAGATGACCTATGCATGAAATTCAACAGTGATAGCAATCAGTTTTATGCAGGGGATGAAACAAAAACCTGTAAAAATTACTTTGCTGTGTACATGAGCAAAGTAATGTTTACAGACGTTTTATTGCATCCTTACATAAAACCCATATTGCTGGTACTATTTTATGTTGATTAAACAATTTCCTCATTAGTGCTAGAGTGTTTTCTAATTAAGCATTAATTAAGCTATTTGTTTTTAATCTCATTGTTCAGGGGTAATGGCTTAAATTACCGAATTGCTGAAAAAGTACAGGAGATTTTGGTAACACATGCAGTGAACATAGTTGGTCTGTGAAACAGCTCTAACTATACGTTTATTTCACCATTCCAATTCGAATATGAATAGTAATAAGTCAATGATGTCTCATTGTTGTCCAATGACCAAGAGCCAGTGTGGTGTAGTGGACCTAATGGTCAGGGGTCCCTTTAACTTTACCTAATGATTGTTGAATGTTACTTTTTTGATGTAGGTTGCTTATTTTAAAGTTTTGTTTTATTACCACATTTACTAAATCAAGAACAAATAGACTAAAAAACAGTTTTTATCCAGGAGCTATAACTATTTTAAATGCTGTAACCAAATGATGTGAGTCGCGATGGATGGTGTGTATGTGTATGTGTGGTTGTAAATGTCTAAATGCATATATGTGGCTGTAAATGTGGGATGGCATTCAATTTCGTTGTACTATGTACAATGACAATAAAGTATCTATCTACTATTGCATTAGATTGTTGTAAGAGGTACATCCTTTGTTTCTTCAGCTTGTAAACCGCCTTGAGTATTGTAAGACAGAAAGACGGTATACAAATTAAAAATGAGGAGGAGGAGGAGGAGGAGGAGGAGGAGGAGGAAGGACAGGGTATAAATTTTAATAACAGCAATGGTAACCACGTTGATGGTGATGATAGCTGCAACTGCCAGGGTGTCTAAGGAGCTGGATCTTGAAGGTATTTAATTCTACTCTGGGGGTGGGGTGCTCCCCACTCCTCAGAGTCAGTGGAGACAGAGGCATAGGAAGGTCAGGTGGTACCCGGTGCGAAAAATTTCTTGTCACCCCCCCCAAAATAATTTTTTTTTTGCCTGAAAAAATGGTTTTACATTATTTCATATTTTCTTACAAAGGAATAATAATGAGTAAAAATAAACTTTTATTTATATCCCGCCCTCCCCGGCCGAAGTCGGGCTCAGGGCAGCTAACATCAGATACATAACATTGATATAAAATCAAACAATAATTAAATTACCTCCTAAAAACATGTCAAAATCAAATTAAAGTCTAATTAGATGGCTTCCGCAGGGTTATTGTTGGGAACAGTAAGTGCTCCACTGAATTGAAATTTCAGCCTTCACGACAAAGGAAAACAGCCAAGTAAACAGCTATTTTTGTGAAGGAGGGTCAAGATATTAACTGATATGCATGAAATTTCATATATAGCTATATAATCCCTAGTGTAGTAAGATAAGACCTTTGGAGCAGGCTTTTTTTTTAAAAAAAGTTTTTTTTTAATGAACCACCCTAGTAGGGCAGTAATTGTTCCTTGATAATTTGTCACCCCCTCCATGATGGAACCTGGGGCGGCCCGCCCCCGCCCCCCACTTCCTACGCCCCTGAGTGGAGAGAACATTGCTTGGATCCATTGATTTGTGATAACTACAGTGGACCCTCGACTTACGAAGAAAATCCGTTCTGACGGAATCTTCGTAGGTCGAAATCATCGTAACTCGAGTCCCCATAGGAATGCTTTGAAGAACGCATTCGTAGGTCGAAAAAACCTTCGCAAGTCGAGGAAACCGCATTTAAAACGGCGGCGACTTCCGATAGGAAGTCTAAAAAATTCGGAAGCGGCGGCCGCTTTGATCCCTCGTAACTCGAAAAACTCGTAAGTCGGGTCATTCGTAAGTCGAGTTATCACTGTATAATCAAACCTACCATTCTCTCAACTTAAGTTGGTCTTGGAGAACAATGGTATTTGGATCCCTTCCAATCTAGTTTGTGGCCACAGCACTTTTAATATACTCAACAAATTATTCAGGTTAATGATTTTTGGGTTTTCTTCCTTCAGATTCCTTTGTACATTAACTGATTTTAAAAACCCACACAAAACTCAATTCAGCAGGAAGGTTTGCACAAGAGACCCTTTCAACAAATTGTGGCCAATTAGGAGTTTTGCAGCTGATTGGAATGTAAACAGTATTATGCTAAATTGAATAGCATAATGCCTATTCGTCATTTAGTGTGGTTGTGTGTGTGTGTGTGTGCATGCACATATTAAATAATGCCATTTCCCCTCTCAGATAAGAGGATTTTATTCCCTTTTCTTCATACCTTTAAGGGCGATGCCTACTGCATACTCAAAATGTCTGTAACTTTATGATGACTGAACACTGAGATAAATGACACATTAGAAGGCTCCAAAATGGCTCTAATGAAGGATCATGAGAAAGATATCTGGTGTCAGGCAAAGAAAAGGTTTGGGGATATATGGAGCATTGACTTTATGGCACTGCATAGGTTATAGCTAGCTTTCTGGTTATCAAAACATGAGTTGCAGAATGAAAATAGCCATTCAGGGAGCAAACCTGCCACAGTTTAAGTCATGGGTAGGCAAACTAAGGCCCGGGGGCCAAATCTCGCCCAATCGCCTTCTCAATCTGGCCCATGGACGGTCCGGGAATCAGTGTGTTTTTACATAAGTAGAATGTGTCCTTTTGTTTAAAATGCATCTCTGGGTTATTTGTGGGGCCTGCCTGGTGTTTTTACATGAGTAGAATGCATGCTTTTATTTAAAATGCATCTCTGGGTTATTTGTGGGGCCTGCCTGGTGTTTTTACATGAGTAGAATGCATGCTTTTATTTAAAATGCATCTCTGGGTTATTTGTGGGGCCTGCCTGGTGTTTTTACATGAGTAGAATGCATGCTTTTATTTAAAATGCATCTCTGGGTTATTTGTGGGGCATAGGAATTCGTTTATCCCCCCCCCAAATATATAGTCCGCCCCCCCCCCACAAGGTCTGAGGGACAGTGGACTGGCCCCCTGCTGAAAAAGTTTGCTGGCCCCTGGTTTAAGTCCTTGTAACTCTAATTTACATCAGTGTAGTTGCAGGTAGGTAGCCGTGTTGGTCTGCCGTAGTCAAAACAAAATAAAAAAAATCCTTCCAGTAGCACCTTAGAGACCAACTAAGTTTGTTCTTGGTATGAGCTTTCGTGTGCATGCACACTTCTTCAGAAGTGTTTTTTTAATTGTGTCAATTAAATGCACACGAAATGCACACGAAAGTTCATACCAAGAACAAACTTAGTTGGTCTCTAAGGTGCTACTGGAAGGATTTTTTTTATTTTGTTACATCAGTGTAATCATACACATTTTTTCTGGGAACAAATGCCCTGAACTCAATGGAACTTACTCCTGAGTAGACATGTATAAACTTGGCCTGCAAGTTATGCTGTATAGGATTTCACCTTAATAATTTTTAACTCAATTGGATCATTAATTTGCAACAGTGTAACTTAATGCTGAATTGTTTCTTTCCTATAGTAGTGATTAAACTTTAAACTAAAGGCTGTCTCCATAATAGGAAGTATAATCTACAGTGGTACCTCGGGTTAAGTACTCAATTCGTTCCGGAGGTCCGTTCTTAACCTGAAGCGTATTTAACCTGAAGCACCACTTTAGCTAATGGGACGTCCTGCTGCCACTGCGCCGCCAGAGGACGATTTCTGTTCTTAGCAGAGTTCTTAACCTGACGCGTACTTAACCCGAGGTACCACTGTATTCCTATTTGCAATGGCCTGACTAGTGGTACCGTAGATCAAAGGAGACCTGAATCCCTTAGTCAATTAAAAAATACAAATATAAAAAATCATTAGATTATCCCCTATTCATTATTATTCCCAAAATTCATAATACTATGTGTTCTGGAGTGTCTTGTGAAATCTGGTGATTGATATTGCTGGAACTCTTTCTGCCCTAACCCAAATTTATTGAAATAATTAAAAAACAACAACAACTGCCTCTTCCTGGATATCTAACAAAAACTGCTTTCTCAAGCCTTTGTTTTGCATAATACAAACAGCAAATAAGAGGCACTTGGGTGGGTGTGAGTGGGTGGGTGTACAGAGTCAGGTTTTATTGATGAATAGCAAAAAAATACATGTTTTGATCTCCTTTATTGCTATCTCCTTATTGAAACTGAAAGCAATACAAAGGTATCTTTAAACTGTTGACTTGACTGATCCTGCTCAGGTACTCATGCAACAAATGTGAGAAGCATCCTGAAAACAGTTGGAAGGCATCAGATTAGAAATCAATGGCTACATCTCCAGTCAGGTAAATTATTAGGCCTTGAAGTGCACAGCCATTCTGAGAGT
The DNA here is from genome assembly GCA_034642065.1 of Darevskia nairensis. Classification (NCBI taxonomy): domain Eukaryota; kingdom Metazoa; phylum Chordata; class Lepidosauria; order Squamata; family Lacertidae; genus Darevskia; species Darevskia nairensis. The sequence goes on from JAWWNI010001044.1 coordinate 717,007, forward strand.
TAATTGTATTCTTCTATAGTATAGTGTGTACTGCATTATGCAAGTCAGCTGACCCAGCCAGGCAGCGGAGCTGAACTGAATATTTTGTTTGACATCCGGCTCCTCAGCTTTTCTTATAAAGCCCTACAATCTAATTGGAGGCAGTTTTGCTTTTTCGAATATATATTTTTCCCCATGCTTTTTACATACATAACTGATGCTCTAGGGAACACAAAAAGGTCTTCTGATTAGAGTTTTCTTGTAGCCCTCTTACTAGTTGTCCTAGTACAAAAGCAATCTCTTACTTAGAACATTGTAGTTGCCTTAATAATAAAAAATGAAATGACTGTACTTTTAGCAGAAAATATAATTAAAATCTAGTAGGGTAGTTTGAGCAGAGGGCTCCCCCACCCCACCTTTTTAATTTGGAGCTGGTAAGACTGATATATTTTTGTGTGTAGACCTTGTACCCCCTCCCCCGCCAAAGCACTTTTTATATTTCTCAAATTTATCCCGTTCCCTTAAATGACACATAAGTGTTTCCTTAGGATTGTGGAAAGGAGTTTGCTTCTCTTTTAGAAATTTCTGTGAAAGGCTTCTGGGAAATGGTTTACAATGAATTAAAAAATGTGTTTAAGAACACATTTATTAAGAAACCAGAGGCCTTTCTGCTTGGAATTGTTGGAGATGAAATACCCCAAAAAGATGTTAGACTTTTCCTGTACGCCACAACAGCAGCGAGAATTCTACTCGCCAACAACTGGAAGAATACTGAGATACCCACGATAGAAGAATGGCAAATGAAGATGATGGACTTCATGGAGCTGGCAGACCCGACTGGACGAATCCGCGACCAGAAGGAGGAGACGGTGGAGGAAGATTGGAAGAAATTTAGAAGTTATTTAAAGAAATATTGTAATATTTGAAATTAGTAATGTTTCAGAAGACCAAAAGAGGCTCAGATTAGAAATAGATGTTGAGTAGATAGGAAAAGTCTAAGTATTTAGAAATTAGGACTTAGAGAGTATGTAGAATAAGTTTATTAATAAAGATTAGGAGAATGTGAAGATAAAAATTGAGAAATAAAAAGGAGTAAATAGGTAAATAGAAGTAAGAAATTGGACAACTGCTAAAGATGTAAAGCATGGAACTTTAGATAGGGAGGTTCAGAGGAAGTCAAATTTTAGGTGAAAATATAGAAGAATGGAAATTTAGGTACAGTTGATATTTTTATGTTCGGTTCTGTTGTTTGTATTGTTTTTATGTATTTGTGATTGTTATATTTTGTTGTTAAAAAGTGTGGAAAACCAATAAAAATTTTTTGGGGGAAAATAGAAATTTCTGTTACCAGATGCCAACTTTGTGGCATTGTCCAATATTTGGCTTTTTGTATTTGGTGCACATACAATTGCACTGATTTCAAACAAGGATTTCAAACTAGGAGAAAAAACGCAGAGGAGTGGGCAGAGAAAGGCCCAAGTATGCCCTGTTTTTAGGGGGAAATGCAACAAGCTTATTTGCCCACTCAGCAGTTGCAGTGCGCCCACTTGCCAATTCTGCCAACTACAATTTACAGTGGGAGACTGTGTGTGTATATGTGTGATTATTCAAGGGCACTAACTCGGCTGTTGACTCAAGTCCTGCTGAAAGTAAAGGAGGCCGTACAGTGGCAATATTCCCTGTTCCCTAATATGCAGGACTTGCCCGCCAGTTCCAATTAATTCTGAAAATTATCATAATCGGGTAGGAAAGACTTGCCCACCCTCCACATGACCTCCTCCTCCTCCTTTGGCGGTCACTCGTAGCCGAATAAGATTGTACCCATGAACACAGTCTTAACCGTGAGTCTGTAAGTGACTCTGGAGGCCAATTCTGGATCCACACGTCCTTCCACAGTGGGGACATAGGTTTCCAGGCGGGAGTTGATCGTGGTGATTGTTTGCCAAACCTGCCTTCCTCTTAGCTCATTTCTCCCTTGCATCCTGAGTTCGAGCGTCTTCAAAGCCCATGACACCTTTGGTCAAAGGCTGTTCTCCAACTGGAGCACTCACAGGCCAGCGTTTCCCAGTTGTCAGTGTTTATACAGTACTACATTTTTTAAAGATTTCCCTGGAGAGAGTCATTAAACCTCTTTTGTTGACCACCAGCATTACGCTTTCCATTTTTAAGTTCGGAACAGAGTAGTTTCTTTGGAAGATTATAATCAAGCATCCGAACAACATGACCAGTCCAACCAAGTTGCTGTTGAAGAATCATTGCGTCGACACTGGTGATTTTCGCTTCTTCCAGTACACTGGCATTAGTTCGCCTGTCTTGCCAAGTGATGTGTACAAGTTTTCCGAGACTCCGTTGATGGAATCTTTCGATGAGCTGGAGATGGCGTTTATAAGTGGTCCACGTTTCGCAAGCATACAGCAAGGCTGGCGATACAATTGCTTTGTAAACAAGCATTTCGGTTTCCCTGCTGCGAATGTCGCGGTCCTCACCCTGCGCTTCAATCGGGAGAAAGCTGCACTCTCGCAGAGCTCCGGCGATGCTGGATTTGGGCATCAGTGTCGGCCCTTGTGGGAAGATAGCTGCCCTGGTAGGAGAAGTACTGTATATGCGTGACAGCACCCGCAGCGAGCCTCTTGCGCTTGCAAACGGGATGCTTGGGGGTCGAAGAGCGCCTCCCCTCCGCGCGCTCCCGCCTTCCCGCGCTCCCTCCCGCCCCTTCTGCTTTTCGGGGACTTTGGCGAGGCAGGAACCAGAAGACCAACGCCTGCCTGCTTGCCTGGAGCTCCTCCCGCGCCTCCTCCTCCTCCTCCCGGCCTCCGTTCTTGGCGAAGCGTCTGGGCCGCTTCGCGAGCGGGGAGAGCGACGGCGCCGCCATATGCGCCGCACTGCGCCCCAGACGCCGCCGCCGCCGCCGGAGGAGCCGTGCCCCTGACAGCGCGGTTCAATGGGCAGCTCCCACCTCCTCAACAAGGGCTTGCCGCTCGGTAAGGACCCGCCCGGCCAGGCCCTGCCTTGCCTTTGCCCGACGCCCGGCCTGCCTGCCTGCCTGTCTCCTCGGTCGTGGCGCGGCCGGCGGGCGCTTGGAGAGGCCGGCGAGGCTCCCTTCCCTTCCCCCCCTCCCCTCGCCGCGGCGCGCGCCCGCCCGCCGGGCTTTGTGCTGCGCGGCATTGTGCGTCTCGGGGCGCCTTTCGGAGGCGCGAGCCAGGCCCCCCTGCGTCTCTCCGCCGGGCGCGCGCGGGCGCGCAAAAAGGGGGCACTCGGAGGCCGAGGGGGGACTTGGAGAGGCTCCAGCGCGCGCGCGCGGGTCTCGTCTGTGTGGTAAGAGGGAAAGGCGGCGAGGAGGGGGCGGCCCTGGCTTCCCCGAGGGCGGGCGAGGGGGGTCGGGGCCGCTGCTGGCGAGGGAGAACAAGGCCCACCCGCCTTGCCCGGCCAGGCTCCTTCTTCCGCGCGCGCAGGAAAGGCCGGCTGCCGGGCGCGGCGGAGAGGAGGAAGGAAGGAAGTTGAGCGGGGACGCCGTGTCCCTGTTATTACAGTCTCACGAATGGGTGGTTTAAGGCCTTCGGGGCTGCGTGTGTGGGTGGCCCTCTGGAGTGGGCGGGAGGCCCCGCGTGTGCGTGTGTATGCGTGGACCCGCGTGCAGCTGGCGGGCTTCTGGTCCGCCGACGTCCCGGAGGATGCGTTTGTTGTGGACAGCGCTGGCTTGGAAGGGCCGCGATGGCAACCTGCGCCCCAGAGCCCCACTGGCTGTGCTTGCCTCCGTCTCTGCTGGGATGCTCCGCTGCTCCTAACCCTGCGGTTAGGATGAGGTGTTGACGCCACATGGATGGAAGAAGGCTGTAGAATGGAAAGGGGTACAATCACACACCCCCCCGACTCGCAACTCTTTGTAATAGATGGCATGCTGTATAAGGCAGTGAGGGGCTGGCGCTGCCCATTTGGTTAGGGAATAAGGCAGGAACCATGCTTTGAAAATACTGTTTTGTGAGATACTTTTAACGATTGCCAGAACGACATTCGCTTTCCTGCCAAGATGGAGAAACTGCAAGCAAATCCCCGTTTAGCTAGTTTTAAAAATTAAGCATGATGAATCGGGTGGAGGGATTTGCTGTTGCGTGCCACCGTCCCCTTCTGTTTTTTGCAATGAAGCAAATGAAATTTGGTGATGGCGGTTTCGAAGCTGAGTGACTCTGCTGCACCATCGCTTATGAAATGATTCACGCACCTTATACCCAGCAGGGCCTGTGCTCCGTGATATTATCGAGTTCGGCCTATTCGCAAAGCGAAGGAACAGAAAGAACCACGCTGATTTGAACAAATAATTCGCAGCAGTTTGGCAGGATCTCCTAGCACGGCATACTTTCAGGCTGTTCAGTAAATAACAGTTGAGGAACTCCTCCAGCTGACGAGAGAGAGCTTGTCTAATTCTAATCTGATTAAGTGGTGTATCTGCACTGTTACACCGCTAACAGTGCACAAGGCTAATATTAGCAACACAGTCAGCATAGCTGCTTTAAAAATACTGTGCTCAATAAAATATTCTGATCAATCACTGCAATGAACGTATTTTATACTTTTTGAGTGTTACCAAGCTTTGTTATTTATTAGATAAACTGGACAGATTTATCTACTACCTTTTTGCACGTGCAGCATCCAATATCAAATAATGCGCTTTTATTTATGTTCTAATAGGGAAAGTAATCTTCATGCAGTGATTTAAAATTCAGACTTTGCCCTAGCACTTGTTTTATTTTATAAAATGTAGACAGCTGTTGCTATATTAGGTTGGGTTATTATTGATTAAAACATAGCCAGTATCTCCACAGAAGCATCTGATCTGATGCTTCTGCAATTATATACAGCTTCATTTTAAAAAAATAAAAATTACATGGCATAGTAATAAATGCCTAACACGACAGTATCAAGCTGCTTCTTAGAAATTCTTGCTCCAATTTTTTTTAATTACACTTGAAATGCAGATTCTGATCTTTTTTAAGGAGATATGTCATTTGTATATGGAATATGGGGTTTAGGATTAAAATTATTAATATGCAAATGCCATGGGTAAACTCCTAATGGTTTTTGTGTTGCAATCAATTTGTCACATTCACAGGAAGAAAATCTGTCTTCATTTATGTTTAAGCAGTGCACCCCAAGAATACCTTAGGAAAGGATTCCATATATGTTACTATTTATTGCGTCGTTGTTACCTAAATATTCAACGTTCCCATTTATTTAGTACCTTACAAGAACAAGTTAATAGAGTTTCACATTTTAATTAAATTATAAAGGGAAACCCCCTATTCACTACAGTAAAATGTCCCGGAAACATAAAATATGAATGCTAGAAGAACCCATTGCTTTATCCAGGATTGTATTAGCAGATAAAGTTGTCTAGAATGATCGAGATACTAAAGGATGACAAAGCATCATGTATAAGGAAAGGTAGCACTAAAAAAGGAGGAGGAAACAAATGCCGAAAGGGAAAGAAATATAGTTTGGTATAATAAAGGAAATCTAAATCAGTGCAATGAAAAGCATTCTAAGAAGGATGGCTCCACTATTACTTTTTTTAGAACAGGGCCACATTTACTTTACAGCTAAGGCCGGTTCTTCTAACTAGTCAAATATTTTGATGATGTGCAGAGCACGAAAATCTTGATTTCTGCAAGTTATGTCCAGCAACCCTTTTACACAACTAAGCTTGATGCAGTCTGCCCCTAGAATTAAACTGGCATATCTAACTATTACAGTCATACCTGGGTTACAGACGCTTCGGGTTGCGCATTTTCGGGTTGCACACCACGCAGAACCCGGAAGTACCAGAATGAGTTATTTCCGGGTTTCGGCGCATGCGCAGAAGCACTAAATCGTGCTTTGCGCAGAAGCGCCGAATTGCAACCCATGCGTGTGCAGACGCGGCGCTGCGGGTTGCGAACGTGCCTCCCGCACGGATCGCGTTCGCAACCCGAGCGTCCACTGTATAGCCAAAAGAAGTTGTTGAACATAGTTAGAATCGGTTTCACACCTTTAGCACTGATTAGAAGATAACCCGCATCCTTTTGAGTTGCTGAATTAGCTGAAGTTGGATGCATCTCCCCCCCCCCCCCCGAGACTGAATCAATCCTAAGGATGGCTTTCACTGCCTTGATGTAATGATTCTAGACATTGTGCCGGGTTTTGAAACTCTCTAGCATAACCATGGATCTGGAAAGGCGGGCAGAATTTCTAAAACAAACCGGATTGGGAGTAGAGTAGCTCTTGCATCAAATATATTAACTAAAATTGCATTTGCAAGATTACCAGTCCTACTTTAAATGCATGCTCTTTCCCTAATGCAGAAAATGAATTCTTTGACCACTTAATAAGTAGGACAGTGGTGGTTTTCAGACTCTGCTCCTTAGAAGCTTATCAAGGGTTCTGAATTGGTAATGGCAGGCAAATTGCTCAAAAGAGAGCTTTTCCGTCATTACCAATATTCTTTGCAATGTGGAGTCATGGGGGGCCAATGGGGATAAGAGCAGAACACCCTCTCAGTTGTGTGGAACCACAGTTGTGTTGAAAAGGCTCCTGGAAAATACTTAAGAAACTTTACAAGCAGGGATTCTGTGGGTTTAAAAGGTAAAGGGACCCCTGACATTAGATCCAGTCGCGGACGACTATGGGGTTGCGGCGTTCATCTCACTTTACTGGCCAAGGGAGCCGGTGTTTGTCCGCAGACAACTTCCGGGTCATGTGGCCAGCATGACTAAGCCGCTTCTGGCGAACCAAAGCAGCGCACGGAAACGCCATTTACCTTCCCGCCGGAGCAGTACCTATTTATCTACTTGCACTTAGACGTGCTTTCGAACTGCTAGGTTAGCAGGAGCTGGGACCGAGCAACGGGAGCTCACCCCGTCGCGGGGATTCGAACCGCCGACCTTCTGATCGGCAAGCCCTAGGCTCAGTGGTTTGGGGTTACTCAAACATGGGTTACCCAGCAGAAGAATTACTGTGCAAAGATTTACTTGGTCATTTGAGCTTTGAAAGCCATTTATGCAGGGCATGAATGTTTTTCTAGCAAAACCTAGAACAATATTGTTCCAAGTCAAGGTCAGTAGAGCCATAGTGGACTGCCATGAAATTTTGTGTAAAACAGAATTCTGCTTGAAATTTGGATTTGCAGTGGGACTGGACTAGTTTTCAAAAGAGCTGGCCAACCCAGCTGAATTCTAAATTCCCAACAAAAAAATGAATTTACCCAAGTGGCAAGGTGAACTGTGCAGCTTCCAAGAGGAAATGATTATTTTGAAAGCTTTCAGTTCCTATGGAATTTCTGGATAAATCTGCATTAGAAATCCAGAGTGGAGACTACATTTCCACAGAACTCATGAATCGTTTTCTGCTCCTCTCCTTTTTGCCAGGCACTCCCAGCTGTGGCTGCAGTTAGAGAGCTCCAGAAATTAGCAGCAGGTGCTGAATAGCTTGAGTCGGGACAGATAATTAATAATAGTCCATTTTTAAAAATCGCATTTCTGTGCTGATGGTCAGTTGTGCATCAGGGACCTTAAGTCAAGGATGATAATGTTTGGGCTTTTATTTCACGGTCTAGAACACTGATGTGGCGATGCACTCGGCCTCTGGGCTTGCAGCATTTCAAGATTGTAAAATCCTGCAGTAGTTGGCAGCAGAAGGAGCACTGCAGTCAAAACCCAGAGCTTCTTAAAACCTCCTGTGCCCGGCCAATATTTGCTTAATGAAAACGTAGTAAAGCATTACACATGCAGGATGCAGCAGAGTCTAGAGCAGGAGGAGAACATGAAAACCCACAGTTACAAAGTTAGAGCAATAACCGTAGTCAGTGGATTCTATATTGCAAAACAATGAGATTTGCATTTGGGACGGCTTCCAGCTTAACATGAAAAATGAGTATCTGATAAATCCTCATAAGCCTTATGGGAAAAATGTCTTTAAAATGTTAACGTAATAAAAGTACTAAGAATTATTCCCATTCCTGCTCCTGTTTTGGGATGGAAGAAGTGGATGAATGCCTTACTTACTTCGCCAAACCTTTGTTAGGCATTACAAATATAGGCCATCATAAAACATCCAGATATACAATTTTAAAATATATATACCGGTATAAATAATAATAATAATAATAATAATAATAATAATAATTTTTTATTATTTATACCCCGCCCATCTGGCTGGGTTTCCCCAGCCACCCTGGGCGGCTTCCAACAGAACATTAAAATACAATAATCTATTAAACATTAAAAGCCTCCCTAAACAGGGCTGCCTTCAGATATAAATAAACAGCCACGTAAAAATATGTAATAACAAGGATTTTCATTGGAGTGGAGGATGGAAACCAACTTTTGAATATGTGTTTTATTTTGGAGTCATAATCTTTTAAAAAGTGTTTAGGAATATGAATCGAAGGCTTGGATCTAGATTTTAAAAGCATTTCTTTTGTCCTGGCATATTATTAAAAAGATACTTTGTATTGGATATGAACTTTTGTATATCTTTGGATAAGTATTAATTAAAAAAAGGTATGTAAAAGAAAAGAAAAGGGGACATGATAGAGCTCTTTACTGTTCTGCATGATTGGGAAGAAATAGGCAGAGAGAGAGACACACACACATCCTGTCAGGTAATAGCAGAACTATTACATTGATTGACCGCAGTTTCATAAAAAGGGAGCAACTTTTTCTCACAATGCAAACTTAAATTCTGGAAATATTTGCTTTAGGATGTGGTGATGTCAATTAGCTTAGATCGCTTTTAAGTGGGGACTGGGCAAATTCAGCTGCAGTGTGCCGTTCAATTGCTGAAGAACAGCAGTCGGACACGGCTTTTGCCCTTCTTCAGGTTCCTGAACGCATCTGGTTGGCCCTCTGTGTGAAAGAGTAATCTGGATTGGATAGATCTTTTGGCTCCAGCAGGGTTCCCCCTACGTTCATGGCATGTGATGTGACGTGGGGTTGGGAGAGGCCTGCCATTCAAAGGAGGAAAGTCTATCCATTCCACCTAAGGGTAAAGGGACCCCTGACCTTTAGGTCCAGTCATGGACGACTCTGGGGTTGCGGCGCTCATCTCGCTTTACTGGCCGAGGGAGCCGGCATAAGCTTCCGGGTCATATGGCCAGCATGACTAAGCCGCTTCTGGCGAACCAGAGCAGCGCACGGAAATGCCGTTTACCTTCCCGCCGGAGCGGTTCCTATTTATCTACTTGCACTTTGACATGCTTTCGAACTGCTAGGTGGGCAGTAGCAGGGACCAAGCAACGGGAGCTCACCCCGTCGCGGGGATTTGAACCGCCGACCTTCTGATCAGCAAGCCCTAGGCTCAGTGGTTTAGACCACAGCGCCACCTGCATACCCATCCATTCCACTTGGCACAGTACAAACCTTGACCATGTCTGAAGTAGCACTCTGGGTCCTGTAAAAAATGCCGAGTCCTTCAACAATTATGGCTAGTACAGTGGTACCTCTGGTTACGAACTTACCTGTAATTTGTTCCAGAGGTCCGTTCTTGAGCTGAAACCGTTCATATCCTGAGGCGCGCTTTTGCTAATGGGGTGTCCCATTGCACGCGCGCCTCCGGCGCACGATTTCCGTTTGCATCCTAGGGGAAAGTTTGCAACCAGGAGCAGCTACTTCTGGGTTAGCAGAGCTTGTAACCTGAAGCGTTCGTAACCAGAGGTACCACTGTATTGCAGTGCTTGGATTCCCAACTGGGATGTGTGTATGTACTTCCATCTGATAGGGCAGAGATTGATTCACAGCCTGGCAGTAATTTCAGCACATGATTTCAGCGGGTGGCGTGGCCATTGGTGATGCATGCAACCTCGAATGCCGCTTCATTCATTCCCTGATCCATGCAACATGTTTTGCTCTCTATTCATAGCTCAGTGGCCTTTGAACCTCAACAGATTTCCAGGTAGCATGTGCACCGTGCCATATTCTTTTCATCAGTATTTTAGCCAAGGAGAGAGAGGAAGGCTGAGTGTCCGAGAAAAAGAAACCTATCCGCATAGCAGTCTTTTGTTATACATCATTAGTTTCCTTTCTCTTAAGATGGAGGGATACATGGGGAAATCCAGATTTTGGGGGCACAGTGTTGGGATAAAACTGCCACAGTTTCAGATTGGCCTCTGTCTATGGGAAAAAATGGTGCCTTCAGCAGCATCAGCTTGCAGTACAATGTGCTGTGACTCATTTTTAGAGCAGCTGATGGAGTGCAATCCACAGCAGTATTGCTGCTGGTCCATATCCAATGTGGCAGCTGACACAGAGAGAACGCAACAGTACTGCATCTGTCCTGTGTGCTCATAGAGCAGCTGCCTTGGATTGAAGAATGCAACACGTTGGCCTGCATGAATTCTGATACCAGTTTTTGCACTGAGCTCCCAAACGAGACAGGTTTCCTGCTTTGTCATATAGACGTTTTGCCAGGACTGTAACCTTAGCCCAGGGGTCGGCAACGTCTTTTGGGCATGGGCCGGTTCGCGGTCCTGCAGACACCATGGTGGGCTGGAGTGCGATGCACAAACGCCATTTCCAGCGCTCCTTCCGGCGCGGAGGAGGTGTGCGCAGCTTCCCATTGGCTGGAGGAGCTTCCTGCAGCCAATGGGAAGCCGCCCAGCGGTCCCGGCTCTGCTCCGCGCCGGTTTAGCGTGGTGCACGGGCGCCGACCGAGCGGGCGGCAGGGGTCCATGGGCCGGTTAAACGACCCCCATGGGCTGCTTCCGGCCCATGGGCCTTAGGTTGCCTATGCCTGCCTTAGCCAAAGCAACCAAATTGGGAGGGGTGGCTAATACCCCAGAGGACAGGATCACACTTCAAAATGACCTTAACAGATTAGAGAATTGGGCCAAAGCAAACAAGATGAATTTTAACAGGGAGAAATGTAAAGTACTACACTTGGGCAAAACAAATGAAAGGCACAAATACAGGATGGGTGACACCTGGCTTGAGAGCAGTACATGTGAAAAGGATCTAGGAGTCTTGGTAGACCACAAACTTGACATGAGTCAACAGTGTGATGCAGCAGCTAAAAAAGCCAATGCAATTCTGGGCTTCATCAATAGGAGTATGGCATCTAGATCAAGGGAAGTAATAGTACCACTGTATTCCGCTCTGGTCAGACCTCACCTGGAATACTGTGTCCAGTTCTGGGCACCACAGTTCAAGAAGGATACTGACAAGCTGGAACGTGTCCAGAGGAGGGCAACCAAAATGGTCAAAGGCCTGGAAACGATGCCTTATGAGGAACAGCTTAGGGAGCTGGGTATGTTTAGCCTGGAGAAGAGAAGGTTAAGGGGTGATATGATAGCCATGTTCAAATATATAAAAGGATGTCATAGAGGAAGGAGAAAAGTTGTTTTCTGCTGCTCCTGAGAAGAGGACACGGAGCAATGGATTCAAACTACAAGAAAGAAGATTCCACCTAAACATTAGAAGGAACTTCCTGACAGTAAGAGCTGTTCGACCGTGGAATTTGCTGCCAAGGAGTGTGGTGGAGTCTCCTTCTTTGAAGGTCTTTAAGGAATGCTTTGATGGTGTTTCCTGCTTGGCAGGGGGTTGAACTGGATGGCCCTTGTGGTCTCTTCCAACTCTTTGATTCTATGAACATGGTTTGGCACTGATAAAAAGCCTGTCTTCAGATCATTCTGACATTAAAAATATAATAATTAAATTAACAGAGATTAAATGTGTTATCTTCAGCTTAACGTTGTACATTTGTGCCATTATTACCAATTCCCTTCATTCATTTAATCTACTTTGCAAATAACTTTAATGTTTGTTGCTGCGTATCACTTCTCATATCATGACCTTTCCTGTTCATAAGATGAGATAAATAATTGGATTTGCGGGTATAAATTTTGTGTGTGTTTTTATGCATTTCTGCACCTGGAGGAATATTTGAACCGGTACAAATGGAGGTGATGCTGGCTGGTCACTAGATTTGGAGTTGACGATTGCTGCTGCTTTTTGATGGTGGTAGTTTTATATGTGCGATTTGGTTTTCAGGGCTTTAAAACCAAGAAAGTTAGTTGAATGCAGCCCAATGTCTTTTAGATCCACCTGCTTAGATAAAGAGAGCATTTGAGAATTCCAGGGGGGAAAGCTTAACGATAATGGGTTCATTGTACTGTTTGTGTAGGAAATAACTAATTCAGTACGAGGGCGGTTTGGGAGTGTAGTAGATAATCTTGTTGATTCTCCAGTGTACTGTAAAGTTTCTGAAACATTCGCAATGGGATTAGATTCACCTCAGCATTTTCAAAAGATCACGTACAGTAGTAGTTTCCAGTAGCTTAACCTTTCTGCTGTTTGTCTGTTCTGACCAGGATGAAACAATTTATTTATTTTTTAAAAAACTGTTTTCTTTGTAAACAAAGGAAAACATCTCTCCTGTGAAAGTGAAAAGATGAGGACTTGGCTATATATTCACACATGCCTGCATTCATTCATTCATTCCAATAATATAGCACTTTCCTGCTAAGTACTTGTGACAAGACAGAAGTACTGTTTTTGGGGGACAGGGTGTGAGCGGGTGTGGGGGACTCCCTGGTCCTGAATGGGGTTACTGTGCCCCTGAAGGACCAGGTGCGCAGCCTGAGAGTCATTTTGGACTCACAGCTGTCCATGGAGGCGCAGGTTAATTCTGTGTCCAGGGCAGCTGTCTACCAGCTCCATCTGGTTTGCATGCTCTGACCCTACCTGCCCGCAGACTGTCTCGCCAGAGTGGTGCATGCTCTAGTTCTCTCCCGCTTGGACTACTGCAATGCGCTCTACGTGGGGCTACCTTTGAAGGTGACCCAGAAACTGCAATTAATCCAGAATGCGGCAGCTAGACTGGGGACTGGGAGTGGCCGCCGGGACCACATAGCACCGGTCCTGAGAGAACTACATTGGCTCCCAGTACGTTTCCGAGCACAATTCAAAGTGTTGGTGCTGACCTTTAAAGCCCTAAACGGCCTCGGTCCTGTATACCTGAAGGAGCGTCTCCACCCCCACCGTTCAGCCCGGACACTGAGGTCCAGCGCCGAGGGCCTTCTGGCGGTTTCCTCACTGCGAGAAGCAAAGCTACAGGGAACCAGGCAGAGGGCCTTTTCGGTAGTGGCGCCCGCCCTATGGAATGCCCTCCCATCAGAGGTCAAAGAGATAAACAACTATCTGACATTCAGAAAATACCTGAAGGCTGCCCTGTTTAGGGAAGTTTTTAACCTGTGATATTTTAATGTATTTTAATATCTGTTGGAGGCCGCCCAGAGTGGCTGGGGGGACCCAGCCAGATGGGCGGGGTACAAATAATAAATTATTATTATTATTATTATTATTATTATTATTATTATTATTATTATTATTATATAAGTCTTCATCTCTATTTCTGCAAGGCTATTCCATTCAGGAACATTTTCCTTGTTCTAAGCATCCCCTGAGAGTGAAATTGGCTAGATCAAAAACTTGTATATAGTCTAGTACAGTAATGGCCAAACTCGACCCTCCAGATGTTTTGGAACTACAATTCCCATCATCCCTGACCACTGGTCCTGTTAGCTAGGGATGATGGGAGTTGTAGTCACAAAACAGCTGGAGGGCAGAGTTTGGCCAACACTGGTCTAGTCAACTTCACACTCTACTTAGTGCTTATAATGGACTGCAATGGGATGTTAAGATAGGAACAGTCTTTTGGTTGGTATCCATCTGTCTCAAGAGACAATGGAGAGGGTGTGCCTTCAGGGATCGAGAGTTGCAGGGCCTGCTGTGGCTGTAGGGCCAACACAGGGGAGACCTCTTTGTTGCAGTGGGGCAGATGAAGGTTGATCTGGTGCAGGTGGACTATGGCTTTTCTTGCTTCTGGTCTCCTCCCGGTGGTCATTTCTCCTCTGGTCACTGCTGACGTGAGGGAGGCACTAATTCCCTGCACAATGTCTCTATGGTTATTAAGTTAAATTGGAGCATCAAGGAGGAATTTATGCCTGTTGCATCGGTCCTGTATTCCACCCCCTTGTTCAGCCTGGACACTGAGGTCCAGCTCTGAGGGCCTTAATAATAATAATAATAATAATAATTTAATATTTGTACCCCGCCCATCTGGCCGGGTCTCCCCAGCCACTCTGAGCGGCTTCCAACAAATATCAAAATACATTAAAATATCACAGATTAAAAGCTTCCCTAAACAGGGCTGCCTTCAAGTGTTTTCTAAATGTCATGTAATTGTTGATCCCTTTGACCTCTGATGGGAGGGCGTTCCACAGGGCGGGCGCCACTACCGAGAAGGCCCTCTGCCTGGTTCCCTGTAGCTTTGCTTCTTGCAGTGAGGAAACCGCCAGAAGGCCCTCGGCGCTGGACCTCAGTGTCCGGGCTGAACGGTGGGGGTGGAGACGCTCCTTCAGGTATACAGGACCGAGGCCGTTTAGGGCTTTAAAGGTCAGCACCAACACTTTGAATTGTGCTCGGAAACGTACTTCTGGCGGTTCCCTCATTGTGAGAAGCGAAGTTACAGGGAACCAGGCAGAGGGCCTTCTCAGTAGTGGCGCCCGCCCTGTGGAACGCCCTCCAGTGAGATGTCAAAGCGATAAACAACTATCTGACTTTCAGAAGACGTCTGAAGGCAGCCCAGTATCAGGAAGCTTTTAATGTGTGATGTTTTACTGTGGTTTTATAATTTGTTGGAAGCTGCCCAGAGTGACTGTGGCAACCCAGTCAGATGGGTGGCATATAAATTATCATTATTATTTATGGATATAATAATAATAATAATAATAATAATAATAATAATAATAATAATAATAACAGTTTTTATTATCGAAGCACAACAAGATGGGAAGGTAACTCATGTTTCAGTGATGCTCAGCGTTTCTTAAGCTATGCTTTCTGTTACTTTACTGAGAAATGAGAGCTCATAATTAGCTGATACTTACTAGAATAATAAAATTGTACAGTCAGTAAGGCTTGATTTAAATCACTAGTCAGTAAGACTTGATTTAAATATTTTTTTTACAGAAAGATTCATTCTTGATGGTATAATCTTAATATTTACAACCATATGAAGGTTTCATTTTTGGAATAATAAATTTTCAGAGTAGTTTTTACAGTTATATCAAAAATTACTGATTTGGTTATACTACTAGAAATGCATAGACAGATAATTATGAAATTATGCTGAGGTTTAATAAGTTAACTGTTTATATTTGGACAACTTTTCTGCTGTACTTTATTGGAAGGAGAAAAACAATCATTTCCTTAAGAACCATTTAAACAATTTAACAATAACATGATAGCATATGTATCCATGTTTGTTAACTGATGTGGTTAAACATTTTTTAAAAAGAACTTAGACTGAGTTTTAGCACACTTGATAAACTTAAAACAAATCCTTATTTCCTGATGAATAGCCTTTGGACTACAATGTAACTTAAATTGAAGACTATATTTAGAAAGATTTTTCCTCCAAAAGCATTTTATTTTAAAAATCCAATTTAAATCAAAAAAATCTGATTTAAATCAAAAAAATCCGATTTAAATCAAAAAAATCTGATTTTTTTTAAAAAAATCATTGATTTTTATCCACCCTGCTCCCCCCCTTTATTAGGTTGTGTTCTTCTTGACCTTGCAATGGACCTTGGTTGGTCGCCGTTGAGGGACCTGGTAGGAATTTTTCCCACTTGGCAAATTGGCTGGAGCCTGGTGGTTTTCGCCTACCTCGTAGCAACTCGTCACAACTTTGGTTGGCATTGGATTATCTCGGGAAGGCTGAAGGTGGGGGGGGGAGGTTGGGCCATCACCTCCCCCCCAAAATTCTGAAGAGTACTTAGTTAAACGAGTCCGGGGGGCGTGTCCCTGTCCGAAGCCGTGGTAGGTGAGGGCCAAAGGCACCCCACATATCGGTGACCCCAGGGTGAGATCCTAGCTGATGTGCAGCAGCAGGGCTCTCCCATCGGTGGTTAACCCTTCCCGGACTGCCAGCACGACGTACTGGAGTCGGATATAGTCGGTTAGTTCCATGCCTAAGCCAATTTGTTGTTCAGTCGTTCAGTCGTGTCCGACTCTTCGTGACCCCATGGACCAGAGCACGCCAGGCACGCCTATCCTTCACTGCCTCTCGCAGTTTGGCCAAACTCATGTTAGTAGCTTCGAGAACACTGTCCAACCATCTCATCCTCTGTCGTCCCCTTCTCCTTGTGCCCTCCATCTTTCCCAACATCAGGGTCTTTTCTAGGGAGTCGTCTCTTCTCATGAGGTGGCCAAAGTACTGTAGCCTCAACTTCAGGATCTGTCCTTCCAGTGAGCACTCAGGGCTGATTTCTTTAAGAATGGATAGGTTTGATCTTCTTGCAGTCCATGGGACTCTCAAGAGTCTCCTCCAGCACCATAAGTCAAAAGCATCAATTCTTCGGCGATCAGCCTTCTTTATGGTCCAGCTCTCACTTCTGTACATCACTACTGGGAAAACCATAGCTTTAACTATACGGACCTTTGTTGGCAAGGTGGCCTAAGCCAATACCGCTCTACAATCCGTAACCAATAAAGTTGTGGCCTTTCTATGCCCATTAACCTTAATTATTGAGTCCTGTGTCTTTATTTCACCACGTGAGGGGTCGGGACTTGACATGCAATCCATCCATCGCCTCCCGAGGGTGTCCAGTTCCGCTGCTGAACCGCTCTTACTGTCAGAAAAGTATTTCCTGATGTTTAGTCGGGAATCTCCTTCCTTCTAACTTGAATCCATTGGTTTGGGTCCTGCCCTCCAGAGCAGGAGGAAACCAGCTTGTTCCATGTGACAGCCCTTTTGGATATTTGAAGATGGCTATCGTGCATGTTATTCCCCAGCTAAAGAAAGGGCAAAACATCGACGGTGATGTCATCTTTCCCCATATCTTTGTAGCCTGGGGCAATTGGTAATTAGCCCAGACAAAGATATGAATGATGTATTACATGGCTGTAACAGTCAGTTTGAACTTTTTAAAGTATGCATGAGAGATGAGAAGACTGGGGGCAGGGCAGGGCTGGGATTCATTTCCGGTGGCCGGTGGTGTTGTCTTTTCTTTGCTGGAAGAGCCCAAATTGGCTTCTTCCTTTTACAATCAATGTTTTTCGATGGCTCTGAGGCTGATCATAGAATTGTCGAGTTGGAAGGGACCCCCGAGGGTCACCTAGCCCAGCCCCCTGCAACCCCCTTGATACTTTGGAAATACATAGGTGTCGTACCCAAGTTACACCGAACTTATACTGTGGGGTGGAGAATCACTTCAACCCTGAACAGATGGCTGGTTTCCAGGGTGGATAAAAATCAATGATTTTTTAAAAAAATCGAAAAAATCGGATTTTTTTGATTTAAATCGGATTTTTTTGATTTAAATCGGATTTTTTTGATTTAAATTGGATTTTTAAAATAAAATGCTTTTGGAGGAAAAGTCTTTCTAAATATAGTCTTCTATTTAAGTTACATTGTAGTCCAAAGGCTATTCATCAGGAAATAAGGATTTGTTTTAAGTTTATCAAGTGTCAGTCTAAGTTTTTTTTTTAATGTTTAACTACATCAGTTAACAAACATGGATACATATGCTATCATGTTATTGTTTTAGTTAAATAAATTATTTAAATGGTTATTAAGGAAATGATTATTTTTCTCCTTCCAATAAAGTACAGCAGAAAAGTTGTCCAAATATAAACAGTTAACTTATTAAACCTCACCATAATTTCATAATTATCTGTCTATGTATTTCTAGTAGTATAACCAAATCAGAAATTTTTGATATAACTGTAAAAACTACTCTGAAAATTTATTATTCCAAAAATGAAACCTTCATATGGTTGTAAATATTAAGATTATACCAGCAAGAATGAGTCTTTCTGTAAAAAAAAATATTTAAATCAAGTCTTACTGACTAGTGATTTAAATCAAGCCTTACTGACTAGTGATTTAAATCGTGATTTAAATCGTGATTTAAATCAATTTGATTTAAATCAAATCCACCCTGCTGGTTTCGAAGTCTGATAGCGTCAGTTGTGTCTGTAGATGCTTGCTTGAAGTTGCTGCATTATTAAACTTTCTTCTCATACTCTTAATAGATAAGAACTTTTTTTTTTGGGGGGGGGTGAACGCTGCGAATTCAAAGGAAGCTCCTGCCAACCTCGCAGTTCGAAAGCACGTCAAAGTGCAAGTAGATAAATAGGTACCGCTCTGGCGGGAAGGTAAACGGCGTTTCCGTGCGCTGCTCTGGTTCGCCAGAAGCGGCTTAGTCATGCTGGCCACATGACCCGGAAGCTGTACGCCGGCTCTCTCGGCCAGTAAAGCGAGATGAGCGCCGCAACCCCAGAGTCATCCGCGACTGGACCTAATGGTCAGGGGTCCCTTTACCTTTACCTTTTTTACCAGGCAAATGGTTAAGCAGGGGGGGGGGATCTCTGCTTACATGGGGCTTCCGTTCTCAACCACTGCACATGTCAGCAGGGCGCATGCAAGTCTGTCCTGTCCCCTTTCCATAGCTGTCAACCCTCCCTTTTTTTGGCGGGAAACTCCCTTATTCCAATGCCGTTTCCCGCTGCTATCCCGGATTGTTGATATCCCTTAAATTTCCCGGATTTCAAAGGAAGCAGCTCCTCTCCCTCCCTGCCGGCCAGGGAGGCTCCTCAGCTGCGTTGCTCGGCTGCCAATAAGGAGTCTGAGACCGACTGGGGGTGGAGCTTGCATGCCTTGTGCAGCCAGACCCTCACGCCCAACCAGACAGACAGCCTGCCTGCCGTCTATGCGCTCGCTCTTTCGCTCACCCGTTCGCGCGCAGCCTCTGGAGCGCAGGGTGGCGAGGCTACTTGGTGCCATTGCACTGCCCTCGCGGCATCCCTTATTTTCAAATCTGAAAGTTGACAGCTATGCCCCTTTCAGTGCTGAAAACAGCGGTTTTGCCAGCGGTTGTGCTTGTGTGCTTGTTCTGATGGGGCGCAAGTGGGGAGGTGCCCATGGAAGTCTACTTAAAAGTCTACACTGAACCGAAGGTGTCTGAATGGAATATGGAGAAGCCATACCTTCTCCAAATGTCCATTGTGTGGGGATGAGGATGCACAATCACATAGAACCATAGCTGTTTGTGCGAAGGCAGGGCCAATGCACTGCATGTGTCATAGGGATATGGTCAGCAGCGTTCTCCCCCCTCCCTCCTTCTTTTACATATGGGAAATTGCCAGGGTGGATTTGATTTAAATCAAACTGATTTAAATCACTAGCAGGGTGGATAAAAATCAACAATTTGTTTTAAAAAATCGGATTTAAATAAAAATTTAATTTTCTTTGATTAAAATCTGATTTTT
Organism: Darevskia nairensis; assembly: GCA_034642065.1. NCBI lineage: Eukaryota > Metazoa > Chordata > Lepidosauria > Squamata > Lacertidae > Darevskia > Darevskia nairensis. The sequence continues at coordinate 736,287 of JAWWNI010001044.1, forward strand.
TTTATGATTTAAATCAGTTTGATTTAAATCAAATCCACCCTGGAAATTGCTGATCAGGGCTCATGCAGATCAAACAATTCCAATTTGCTTTCTCTAAAATGGCCTGGGGACCCAGGTGGTGCTGTGGGTTAAACCACAGAGCCTAGGGCTTGCTGATCAGAAGGTCGGCGGTTCGAATCCCTGCGACGGGGTGAGCTCCCGTTGCTCGGTCCCAGCTCCTGCCCACCTAGCAGTTCGAAAGCACGTCAAAGTGCAAGTAGATAAATAGGAACCGCTCCGGCGGGAAGGTAAACGGCGTTTCCATGCGCTGCTCTGGTCCGCCAGAAGCAGCTTAGTCATGCTGGCCACATGACCTGGAAGCTGTATGCCGGCTCTCGGCCAATAAAGCGAGATGAGCGCCGCAACCCCAGAGTCGGACATGACTGGACCTAATGGTCAGGGGTCCCTTTACCTTTAAAATGGCCTGACCAGATACGTCTTTGCAGCAGTGACTTATTTGAATAAGAACACAAGCTGTCAAGTTTTTTAGAGTTTAGATTTTAGCAGTGTATTAAAATCTTTGGAGTGTCTTAGCAAATACGGCACGGGACGATCAGTGTGGTTGGGTCTTGAAACCCTCCCATCAAAACAGAATATACGTTACATAATCATAAATGGTGCACAGAAAGTAAATAGGTCAGCACTATATGCAGGGTTGGCTGATTTTAATCAAGGAGAATTACTTAGGTCAGTGATGGCTAACCTTGACACTCCAGATGTTTTGGAACTACAACTCCCATCATCCCTAGCTAACAGGACCAGTGGTCAGGGATGATGGGAGTTGTAGTTCCAAAACATCTGGAGTGTCAGGGTTAGCCATCACTGACTTAGGTTATTTAAGTTAGAAAATAGAATTAAATAATGAATTCAAATCATTTCACGTACAATAATATGTATTAATTGCTTGCTATGGCAATGAAGATGTATTGGTTTACTAGTGTAAACTAATGCATTTTCGTTGCTGTAGCAAGCAATTAATACATATATTATTATACATGAAATGGTTTTATTTCATTCTATCTAGAAGTATAATGCAAAATCTCTGGTCTGCAGCATACCTTGTGTAATGCACAGTTATATGAGATTTAGGGAAAGGAAGCAGGTGTGAAATGGAGAGCTTTCTGTCTGGTTTTCTTTGAACATAGAAGGACATCAAGCTAGATCACTGACTTGAAGAGCCAGAACATAGCACAGTTAAATGTGTTGGGATAGTGCATTGAGTGCCCATAACTTCCCCAGAGGGTGGCTGGTAATTACTAGGTAAAAGCCGCCCTTCAATATGAAATGCAATTGCTTGGAGAAATATTTCCCCCACAGCGTTTTTTCCCCCTTGTGCGCAAAGCAAGCATTAATGCAGCATGTTTGATAGAGCTTGGTTCAAGAGATGAATTGTGGCTAAAGGGTCATGAGCCCACACAGCAGAATCATAGCTGTCAACCCTCCTTTTTTTTTTGGCGGGAAACTCCCTTATTCCAATGCCGTTTCCCGCTGCTATCCCGGATTGTTGATATCCCTTAAATTTCCCGGATTTCAAAGGAAGCAGCTCCTCTCCCTCCCTGCCGGCCAGGGAGGCTCCTCAGCTGCGTTGCTCGGCTGCCAATAAGGAGTCTGAGACCGACTGGGGGCAGTGCTTGCATGCCTTGTGCAGCCAGACCCTCATGCCCAACCAGACAGACAGCCTGCCTGCCGTCTACGCGTTCGCTCTTTCGCTCACCCGTTCGCGCACAGCCTCTGGAGCGCAGGGTGGCGAGGCTACTTGGTGCCATTGTACCGGCCTCTCAGCATCCCTTATTTTCAAATCTGAAAGTTTGGAAAAAATCCCTTATTTTCAAATCTGAAAGTTGACAGCTATGAGCAGAATGGATCCAAACATGTCTTTTCTGATGCCCTCTCTTAATGGATTTACGGTAGTTTAGATTGATTATGAGTTAAACATCTGGCTAGTTGTTCAGATGACAACGTTGAGCTAGGCTAAGAACTTTGAGAACTTAAAGAAGAAAAGTCACTGGATCCAGGGACAGCCCACATATATATTGACTATTATTCCAACCTCTTTTTCTTAATGGCAACATGAACCATTCATAATGTAAGAATATTCTTCATAATTGTTAGCAGGGCAGGGGGGGGGTAAGTGAAGAGAAGCGACAACAGTTAACTAGGAACGTTGTTCACCGCTCCTGCCCAGACTGCACAGGAAAAGCATTTTGGTTCCTGAAATTTATCCTGGCGCCCAGGCATCATCACTTGGCTGCAAATGGCTGATAGCCTGGTTCAAAATGCTCCTGGCGCCTGGCTAATTTCGAACAACGATTAGATGGCACATACGACAGCAGCCTCCGTCAACCTGGTGCCATCCAGATGTTTTGGGCTGCAGCTCCCTTCAGCCCTGACCCTTGGCTGTCGTTGACGGGGGAAGATGGGAATTATAGTCCAAAACATCTGGAGGCCACTATACTTACAAAGGCTGTTCCGTAGTAAATTCTAGTGCGTTTCCATTTCGTACATGGTCCTTTGATTTGCAGAATTGTAGGGCCCAGTTTCACAAGAATAACCTCTAGCACTTAATCACAGAAAGCTGGGCTGTAAGTGATTTTAATAGGCTCAGATGGCATCAGGGACTAATGGTGGGGCTTACTAGAGGATTTTAAATGTAACATTTTTTCTTTTTATCTATTCTGCCACAAATAGCAAGTTTAGCTAAGGGGGAGATGAATCACAGTGAGAGCTTTACTACACAGAAAACCTTTCAGAAGTTAATGTCTCAAGGAAAGAAAAGTGTGTCTCCCTCAGATCAGATGAATTAGCTCTGAGGTGGCTTCCGAACTCAAAATCAGAAGGACAAAACAAGTTTGATTTTGGGAAAACGCAGATGAAGTATTCAGCTTGTTTTTATTTGGGTTTTTTTTTTTGGTAAAACAAGCTGGGATTGGACTGTGTAATAATAATATGATGCTTCAAGATGCAAGATGGGATGTAGAAACCCAGATGTAGACCCTGATCGAACTGTACAGCTCTACAACCAGTTTGCGTGTCTGAAACCATTTCAGGCATTACAGTGTAGCCGTAATTCTTCAAATCAGCTGACTGGCGGGAAAAGCGTTGAGCAGGTGGGGACTTAATCCCCCTGTCTGAATAGTTGGTGGGTGCCATTTTTCCTCACAGTGAAAACAAATAGTTCAATACAGTGGTACCTCTGGTTACGAACGGGATCCGTTCCGGAGCCCCGTTCGTAACCCGTGACGTCCGCAACCTGAAGCGCCGCGTCTGCACATGTGCGCAACGCAATCCAGCGCTTCTGCGCATGCGCGTGACATCATTTGACGCGTCTGCGCATGCGCGAACCACCGAACCCGGAAGTAACGCGTTCCGTTATTTCCGGGTGCGGCGCGTTTGTATCCCGTGCGGTACGCCACCTGAAGCATTCGTAACGAGGTACGAATGTATGTTTAAAGTTATTCTTTTTTAAAAAAAATAACACAAGTGTCTGTTCAAACTTGTTCTGAGGTGATAGGATGAGCACCGGTTTTTAGGAAATAATGTCAACAAAAACAAAAAGTATACAGTGATTGACAGGTACGGATGTACGGAGCTCATGCCCCCTTCCTTCGTTGGCAATAGAACCTTTGCTTCCCATTATTTATCTCTTCTTGGTTCCTTTGTGCTATTTATCTGAAAATTTTGGGAAGGTAATTTGGAATATCCTTGAAGAGACCCTGCTTTCATGTGGCCGTATGTTAGCCAAAACTATAAATTTAAGTAAAACCATACTTGTGCTTTTCAGTCTTTTATCCAAAAATCTGTGCCAAGTAGATTGGAGATCGGAACTGAACATTCAAGGATCAGTTGACCACGACTTCTCCTTACCTGCACTGATAAATGCCTTTGTAGTGTTTTCCATATTTTAGTGGGATGGCAGAAGAAACCTTACAAGAGTGCCAGTGGTATTCTCCTGCATGGTATTGTGTGTTGCGCATCTCTGTGTCGGGAGTCGCAAACTTTTTTTTTGGACCGGTGGGCACATTGTGCATTTTGAAGAGGCTTTGGGTGTCAGTCACAAATGGGCATGGCATAACTAAATTAGATAAGAGGTGCTTGCTGGTGGTGCTTGCTGATCAGAAGGTTGGTGGTTCGAATCCCTGTGACGGGGTGAGCTCCCGTTGCTCGGTCCCAGCTCCTGCCCACCTAGCAGTTCGAAAGCACGTCAAAGTGCAAGTAGACAAATAGGTACCGCTCCAGCGGGAAGGTAAACGGCGTTTCCGTGCGCTGCTCTGGTTCGCCAGAAGCGGCTTAGTCATGCTGGCCACATGACCTGGAAGCTGTACGCCGGCTCCCTCGGCCAGTAAAGCGAGATGAGCGCCGCAACCCCAGAGTCGTCCGCGACTGGACCTAACGGTCATGGGTCCCTTTACCTTTATCTTTACCTTTACAGTCATTGAACTACCTCATGCTTGACATGGGAAGTAGTCTGTGTGCTACTGGTCCTGATTTGCTTACATCATACAATATTGGTTTTGTACACACATACAGTTATGCTGTTGCTCTCAAATAACAGGGAACATTCTCCAGTAGCAGGGGGAAACACACACACACACACAAACAAACCCAGAAACACTATTTCTCTCACACGCTTACGCACTTTACATAGTGACAAACTACACATCCCCCTCTCCCTCTCTCTGCCCAAGCGAATCCCTCTCACTCATGCACACACAGTCATGCATTGACCACCCACAAATTCAGAAAAGTGTGACGGAAGCGACTTCTAGTTCCAAAAAACAACAACACCACAAGGGCCACCAACCTGGCACCTATGGGCATTCGGTTGGCCGTCTCTGCTCTCCGCTACCCTCTCCATGTTTCATTTTAAATCCTGAAAGCAGGGTCAGCAAACTTTTTCAGCAGGGGGCTGGTCCACTGTCCCTCAGACCTTGGGGACCGGACTATATTTAAAAATAAATAAATGAACGAATTCCTATGCCCCACAAATAACCCAGAGATGCATTTTAAATAAAAGGACACATTCTACTAATGTCAAAACACGCTTATTCCCGGACCGTCCGTGGGCCAGATTGAGAAGGCGATTGGGCCGGATCTGGCCCCCGGGCCTTAGGTTGCCTACCCATGAGATAGAGCCATAGACTTGTAGAGTTGGGAGTTGCTTCCAGGGCTCACAAAGTCGAACCCCCTGAAGCGCATGATGTTTTGTAGATACAGAAATGTGCCACCAGGCAGAGAATTACATTGGATCCTATGCAGACATACTTAGAAAGCATTTGCACGTTAATCTAGGGGCACTCCCGGATGTCTGCTTTATCCAGTCATCAAAATGGCTTTGCAGGCAACTTGCAAGACAGACACTCACAAGACAGGTGTCAACTGTGCCTGTTGCTGTGCTGCTAACATGAACGCAATGACAGGGTCAGTGTTGGGGCAAAACCATCAAGTACCTCCTAGGCTCCGTAACAACCAGGTACCTTGTCGGTTAGCTGTTTTCCTACATTTTGTGGAGCTTTTGCAAAAGAGGAAGCTAACATCTGGAGCGCTTTAAATAACTACTTGGAATAAGAGATTCCCCAGGTTATCATTGTTTTTAAAGCACCCAGACATATAAGCAGTAAATGATAAATGATTTACAATCTTCAGGTGCTTGGAAGAATTGGTAGCCTAGTAGGATGAAATTAAGGGATCACGGGGAACATATTACAAGTAGGAGTGCAAGACTTTTCTGGGTGTCTAGCATATGTTCAGTGCCAGCGATGCCGTCTCTTAAAAGTATTTGTTTTTGAATGTTTGAATAATGCATGTTAATTTCAAAACAAAAAAACCCATATCTCATTGCATGTTAAAGCAAAAGTCAACTAAAATCCAGCCTCCGATAAAGGCAGTGCCCACAAGGAATTTATGAAGATTAAGAATCCTAAAACATTTGTGCACGATAACTTCTATAGAAGTGAAAACATGGGACTCTGTTCTGTTATGTTACCCTTCATTTCACACACTTGCTGGTTTGTAATTTATAGGGTTACTCATAAGTGTTGTGCTTTTTTGGCATTTGTATATTTTTCAGAAAAAGGAGAATTCAAGCATTTGTTTTGAGGAAAAAAGAAAAAAATACTTTGGACTTTGCAAACAGATGTTAGAAAATGAAAGGTAGGTCAAATGTTGGGCCTACAAATCATGGATTTGCAGAGGGATGCAGTGAGCAATGTAATTATAGTGGTCTGTGGAGAAGTGGCGTACAAATCAATTTTAAATTTTACTCTAAATTGTGGATTTCATTCCATTCAGACATGGGTTGAAACGATATTGGCCAAATCCAGAGAAAGTTACTCAAAGCAATAAGACCAGTTAGTAGCGACTAATTTATGTCCCATTAATTTCAATGGAACTTAATCTAACCGTACAATCCAGAGGTAAAAGAGATAAACAACTATCTGACATTCAGAAAATACCTCAAGGCAGCCCTGTTTAGGGATGTTTTTAACCTGTGATGTTTTAGTGTATTTTAATATCTGTTGGAGGCCGCCCAGAGTGGCTGGGGGGACCCAGCCAGATGGGCAGGGTACAAATAATAAATTATTATTATTATTATTATAATCCTATTCATATTTACTCAGATAAGCTCGCATATTTCACACAGAGGGCGCCACTACCGAGAAGGCCCTCTGCCTGGCTCCCACTTCTCACAGTGAGGGAACTGTCAGAAGGCCCTCAGAGCTGGACCTCAGTGTCTAGGCTGAATAATGGGGTGGAGATGCTTCTTCAGGTATACAGAGCCAAGGCCATTTAGGACTTTAAAGGTTAGCACCAACACTTTGAATTGTGCTTGGAAACATACTGGGTGCCGAAGTAGATCTTTCAGAACCGGTGTTATATGGTCCCAGTGGCCGCTCCCAGTCACCAGTCTGGCAGCTGCATTCTGGATTAGTTGTAGTTTCCAAGTCACCTTCAAAGGTAGCCCCACATAGAGAGCGCATTGCAGTAGTCAAAGCAGGAGATAACCAGAGCGTGTATCACTCTGGCGAAACAGTGTACAAGTAGGTAGGGTCTCAGCCAATGTACCAGAAGGCCACCCTGGATACAGAGTTGACCTGCACCTCCATGGACAGCTGTAAGTCCAAAATGACCCCAAGGCTGTGCACCTGTGTGGTGTAGTGGTTAAGAGCGGTGGACTCGTAATCTGGGGAACCGGGTTCGCATCTCCGCTCCTCCACATGCAGCTGCTGGGTGACCTTGGGCTAGTCCCACTTCTCTGAAGTCTCTCAGCCCCACTCACCTCACAGAGTGTTTGTTGTGGGGGAAGAACGGAAAGGAGAATGTTAGTCGCTTTGAGACTCCTTCGGGGAGTGATAAAGCGGGATATCAAATCCAAACTTCTTTAGGGGCACAGTTCAGGACCAGGGAGTCCCTCACACCTGCCAGCCCCCTGTCTCCCAGAAACAGTACTTCTGTATGGTTGAGATTTATCCTCAATCCATTCACCACCCTCCAACCGCCTCCAGACACTCACACAGGATGTTCACTGCCTTCACTGGTTCCGATTAAAACCAGAGGTGGAGCTGGGTATTATCCGCATATTGGTGGACACCCAGCCCAACCCCCCTGATGACCCCCCCAGCAGTTTCATATAGATATTAAAAAGCATGGGGGAGAGGACGGAGCCCTGAGCATGCAAGGGTCCAGACGTCCATCCGCCATTCCCACTTTCTGGACATGGCTCAAGAGGAAGGAGCGGAATCCCAATTCCCAACCCTCCTAGATGGTAGGATACCGTGGTTGAAGTGTAGTAGGATTGCGACCTATCTCCCTCTGGATTTGTGCTATTATTTAGAGAAAACTACTTTTAAAATAAAAGAATATGATTTTCAATATTCAAATTTTTAATATTTAGAATAGCACCTAAACCATTTGCTAAAGAGCCTTGCAATTATGCCTTCAATGCAGTGTTCAGAATTTAATCAGAATATAATAAAATACAATAAAACCATCCAGTTTAAACCACAGTGTGCTGCATTAAAACTGAGCAATAGCAGGGCATAAGGGGTTCTATCGTCAGATCAAGGTGTGGTGGGAATTTTGTCGTGAAGAGGTTTTGCTTCAGGAATTTGTTGATTTATCTCTTCTGTATCAGAAAACAAAATCATTGTTATGAGCCCACAAAATTTATTGTAACTCCACTCACCCTTAATTCCCTGGCAGGGGGATGGGGGACACAATTTTGTGGTTTATCTCAGGTGCCAAAATGTATATTGGTGAAAATTTGTTCTTGTCCTTGATTTTTTTACTAAATATCACATATCAAGAAAAGTTTTTAATTTTTTTAAAATCTGTTAAATGGTTAACGGTAGGATAGTTTGCAGAATATCTTGAATGGGCTGACAATGCCCTAAATCACCAGCATTTACCACTGCAGAAGAATGTGGGAGTGGTTAAATATTACCCTTGGATCATATATACATGCGTGGTAGGGTTATGCTAGTGGTCTGTTTCAACAGTGGTCAGTAGAGTAAAGGCGGTTTAATAATTGCATTGTTAGATTCATATTTAAAAATACATTTGGAAGACATTAAGGGTTTAACTCAGGCATAGGCAAACTCCGGACCTCCAGCTGTTTGGGACTACAATTCCCATCACCCCTAGCTAACAGGACCAGTGGTCAGGGATGATGGGAATTGTAGTCCGAAAGATCTGGAGGGCCGGAGTTTGCCTATGCCTGGTTTAACTTCATTCTCTATGTACAGGAAATTCAAAGTTAAGCCTTCTCACTGGATCTTTAGTTCCTTACAGCTGCAGTAAACTTACTAAGGTCATGTGCTGTATCTTCACATGCCTCCCAGTTCGTACGACACGTTTCAGTGCATTTATGAAATCTCTACCGAGCCCCTCCCAAGTACTGTATCTTACAAAGAAATGGCTTTTCAGATGATAACATAAGCTAATGCCACCCTCTGCTGTCAGTCACAGTTTGCTCCTCTCGGTGAGCGTGGGCCATTCAGCAGTTCTTGCCTCGCACTATTTTCCTTTCTGCTTTCCTTCTAGAAGGGAGGCTCAAGTGCACTGGCAACCATCTTCAAGCAACATGAAAAAGTGTGTGTGTGTGTGTGTGTGTGTTGGTGTTGTTTCTAACTTTTGTGTTTAATAATAATAATAAATTTTTATTTATACCACGCCCTTCCCGGTTTAAAAACCGGGCTCAGGGCGGCTAACAGCAAATATAAAACACTGATTAAAATGCGACTTAAAAGCAGCATAAAATGCAGCATCAATATCAATAAAATTCAAAAATTCAGGGGTCATTTTGGGGGGGGGGATAAGCTTTTTTTTAGCGTGAGATAAGCTCACTCTATGGATAGGTGTTAACGTTAAAAGAAGCGGGCTAAACCAGGCATAGGCAAACTCCGACCCTCCAGATGTTTGGGACTACAATTCCCATCATCCCTGACCACTGATCCTGTTCGCCAGGGATGATGGGAATTGTAGTCCCGAACATCTGGCGGGCCGGAGTTTGCCTATGCCTGGGCTGAACAATGCCATGTTTCCATCAGGACTTAATTTGTCCTCCGGTTCTGCTCATTTGCAGCTGGAAAGTGGATTCAGTGAGAATTTTTTAAGTTTGAACTTGGCTGGCTTTTGCAGTTGTCAGACCCTTAATGTTGTCTTACTGTATTTTTGTTTGTTTTTTAATTTTTTAGTAAAAATTTGAGCCCGAGCCCCAAGATACAGAGCTTGCACAGTGGATAAGAAGTTTTAAAAGCTTTGCTTCAAGATTGCAGGAGGCTGAAAGAAAAATTAAAGACATGAGAAGGAGGATCAAATGACAGGTTGCTGTGTTGACTTCCAGTACTGAAGATTGTAAATAGCTGAGAAGTGGAATTAATGACTCTGGAACTGAAACCCAGTTTAAGAAATGTCAGGTTGGTAGGGGTTCCTAGAACTCTGGAACTAGTTTACAACTGTTTTTAATCAACTTTGACTTTGTTTTTAAGGAAATGCTTGCCCAGCTATGGAAACTTAAATGCTTGCTTGTGGCTAAAGTTCTATTCTTAATTTAATTTTCGGTTCTTGCAAGTTGTGTTGCAGTGAGGGTTTGATCTGCACCATGTTTATGGCCATCGCTGTGTTTGGGACTTTTCAGACACAACCCTAAGCTTACTGGAGTTCCCTGCTACATCTGAACGTAGAGGAACTCTGGTTTGTTCAAACGGGTTTGTTCAAACAAGTGAGTTAATTATCCTCACTGGCTATAATTGAAACCAGCAGTGGGAAATAGTTTTTTGTTGTTGTTAAGCACCGCATTCCCTTGGGGTAATTTTGTTTTGGGGGCATTGCTTCACAGTGGGCAGGACTGGAGCCAAAAGTGAATGATCACCCCATTTCCTTTCTCTTAACAAACAAACAAACAAATTTATTGATACTTACCGTATTTTTTGCTCCATAACGCGCACTTTTTTCCTTCTAAAAAGGAAGGGGAAAAGTCTGTGCGCATTATGGAGCGAATGCATGGTCCCTGGAACTGAATTGCCCAGGGACCAAAAGAAGATCGAGCTTTTTCTTTTACAAAGAGAGAAGGGGGTGTTGAAAGGCTGCCGCTTTACAGCTGATCAGCAAGAGATCGGGAAGAGAGATAAGGTCCCTGGCTCCCTTCCTGCAGAAGAGGCTGTTGGTTTCCCCAGCGACATGTGACTGGCTGATTAGATTATCTGTTTGGAAACTGTAGAAAGGGCTTTGAGCTGATCCTTTTGCAACTGGGGCTTTTCTTTGCAAAAGCAGCACAACCACTTTGAGCTGATCCTTTTGCAAATGTGTCTTTTCTCCTTTGCAAAACCAGCAGCACAACCACTTTGAGCTGCTTCTTTTGCAAATGTGTCTTTTCTCCTTTGCAAAACCAGCAGCACAACAACTTTGAGCTGCTCCTTTTGCAAATGGGGCTTTTCTTCTTCCAAAAGAAGATGCACAACTTTGAACTGATCCTCAAAAAGGGGGGCTTTCCCCCTTTCCTCCTCAAAAAACTAGGCGCGCGTTATGGTCCGGTGCGCGTTATGGAGCGAAAAATACGGGTATTCAAAGATATACAAAAACACACACCTATTACAAAGTATCTTAGTACGATATACTGAGATAAAGCAGCTGCTTAGTCTAAAAGAGAACAAAGTCAGAAGGAAGAAAAGATTGAGGTTGAATCCTGTCAACACAGAAGTACTGTTTTTGGGGGACAGGAGGCGGGCGGGTGTGGAGGAATCCCTGGTCCTGAATGGGGTAACTGTGCCCCTGAAGGACCAGGTGCGCAGCCTGGGAGTCATTCTGGACTCACAGCTGTCCATGGAGGCACAGGTTAATTCTGTATCCAAGGCAACTGTCTACCAGCTCCATCTGGTACGCAGGCTGAGACCCTACCTGCCCACAGACTGTCTCGCCAGAGTGGTGCATGCTCTAGTTATCTCCCGCTTGGACTACTGCAATGCGCCCTATGTGGGGTTACCTTTGAAGGTGACCCGGAAACTACAACTAATCCAGAATGCAGCAGCTAGACTTGTGACTGGGAGCGGCCGCCGAGACCACATAACACCAGTCTTGAAAGATCTACATTGGCTCCCAGTACGTTTCTGAGCACAATTCAAAGTTTTGGTGCTGACCTTTAAAGCCCTAAATGGCCTCGGTCCAGTATACTTGAAGGAGCGTCTCCACCCCCATTGTTCTGCCCGGACACTGAGGTCCAGCGCCGAGGGCCTTCTGGCGGTTCCCTCACTGCGAGAAGCAAAGCTACAGGGAACCAGGCAGAGGGCCTTCTTGGTAGTGGCGCCCGCCCTGTGGAACGCCCTCCCATCAGAGGTCAAAGCGATAAACAACTACCTGACATTAGGGAAGTTTTTAATCTGTGATATCTTAATGTATTTTGATATTTGTTGGAAGCCGCCCAGAGTGGCTGGGGAGACCCGGCCAGATAGGCGGGGTACAAATAATAAATTATTATTATTATTATTATTATTATTATTATTATTATATACGAATGCTGCGGGTTGTAGACGTGCCTCCGTCACGGATTACGTCCGTAACCCGAGCGTCCACTGTATATAAGGGTCTGGTGACTTCTGTTTCAGTGTATCTGAAGAAGTGTGCATGCACACGAAAGCTCATACCAAGAACAAACTTAGTTGGTCTCTAAGGTGCTACTGGAAGGAATTTTTTTATTTTGTTTCTCTCTCAATTTAGTCATCCGTTTTCTATCTCATCCCCACCCTGCCCATGAGATTAGGCCAAGGGGGGCAGTTGGGCCACTTCTGGCTTAAACGAACTCCAGTTCCCAGAGTTCAAATGCAATAATATGGGGTTGTGGTTAATTTAACATTAGAAGCAGACGCTTCAGATCTTCTAATGGCTACTACAACACAGGGGATGCAGTAGAACAGCTTTGTGAAAGATTGCTCGCATAATTTGTATAACTTGATGAAGACGTCAGCCCAGGATGTGGCAGCTGTGAAAAGGGAAAATTCCATTCTAGGGATCGTTAGGGAAAGGAATCAGAAATAAAATTGCCAATATCCTAATGCCATTATACAAAACTATGTACAGTTCTGGTCGCCTCATCTCAAAAAGGAGCTGGAAAAGGTTCAGAAAAAAGGCCAGCAAAACAATGAAGGACAGAAAGGGACTTTTTAGTTTTAGAGAAAAGACGAGTAAGAGGCAACACAATAGAAGTTTATACAATTGAGCCTGGCATGGAGAAAGTGGATGGAGAAAGGGGAGCAAATTGGGATTTGTATTTACCGGTAATTAGTTTTTCTTTTTTTAAAAAAACGGTAATTAGTTTTTCTTTTCAAGAAAAGAACCAAAGGTATGGAGAAAATATTTGACGCAGCGGAGAATTTTGTGGGGAAAGTATTCCACAAAAAACGCACTAGCCTCATTTCCCAATACATTACTTAGATTAGGAATTAATGGCACACTGATAACCTGGGGGATGGGGGAGAAACTATGCAAGTCCCTTCCACTTTGCAGAAACTTCCCTGTATAGGTTTGTGGCTATTTACAAGGTTTATGTAGTGAAAAATGGCAATCTGTCACGTGGAGAGAGCCTGTTACATTCTTTGTTTTAAATTTTTAAATTGTCAGTGGTGAATGAGCACCCAGATTCTTTACCCTTCTACCCGCTTCTGAGAAAACGAATCACCCATGGATGGGGAACCATTGGTCCTCCAAATGTTGCTGGACTACAACTCCCATCATGCTGCCAAGGGCTGATGAAAGATGTAGTCGAAGGATATCTTGGGGGGGTGGGGACGACTCTGGGGTTGCAGCGCTCATCTCGCTTTACAGGCCGAGGGAGCCGGCGTACAGCTTCCGGGTCATGTGGCCAGCATGACTAAGAACCAGAGCAGCGCATGGAAACGCCGTTTACCTTCCCACCAGAGCGGTACCTATTTATCTACTTGCACTTTGACGTGCTTTCGAACTGCTAGGTGGGCAGGAGCTGTGACCGAACAGCAGGAGCTCACCCCGTCGTGGGGATTCGAACCGCCGAACTTCTGATCGGCAAGCCCTAGGCTCAGTGGTTTAACCCACAGCGCCACCCGCGTCCCCTTACAAGAGCTAAAACATCTCCTTATTGCGAGGCTTGTAAATAAGTCCACCCAAGTCCCTAGCCTGCATGCCCGCGCGTGCCAATGTGGTCAATGCCTAGTCACCTGAAGGGGATTTTTAGTTCCCCAGGTGTTGGGGTGAGCAGGGCCAGATTTAAGTTTGATGAGGCCCTAAACTACTGAAGGTAATGGGGCCCTTTACATGTCCAGCTGTCCTTTGTCAACGACAAATTGTCGCTGTTTTTTGTGTTGAGTATATACTATATGGTAAATTATGGACCTAATAGGTATCAAAAGCCATTTGCACAGAACAAAATATGTGTTTTATCAAAGTAGTTTTATTTTATTTGTTTTTTATCTTATATTTTGGAAATGTACATCCCGGTTTTTTCCCCTTTAAATTTGTTGGGGCCCCCAAGAGAGTGGGGCCCCTAATCTATAGCTTGTTTAGCTCATACGTAAATCCGGCACTGGGGGCAAGTGGCTCTGTACATGTAATAAGTGCAGCAAGAGAATATTCTTGGTGACTCTTTGTATTGTGTCTTTGCGATTTCACTACCCTGAAGTACATAGTCTGGGATTTGAGGTGATTCTATTATTTCCATTTTCTCATATGTCTTGAAAAGAAGTCTGTTTCTAAGGTCTTCCAGCGACTAAATACCTTTTTTCTTTGCTTCAACTAGTCAGAATTCAATCTCTCTGCCACCCCTGGTCATTACTTCTGATGACCCTTAAGCTGTTCAAGAAAGAACAATCATCGTGGGAAAAGGAGATTATAAATGAAGTGCAGACCTCCGGATTGTCGCATCTCTTCCTGGACTCTATGACATTTAGCCAAGCTAAAGTTGTGATCTCTCAAAGACTGAGGGATATCGCTAGGCAAGAGGACATTGCTCTTGTGAAACCTGGGATGTATTTGGGGGAACAGATATCTCAGATTTCACCAGCCCCTTATCTGGCGGAAATCCACTATGTGGAATACCGTAGGCTCCTTACAGCCGCTAGGTGAAAAATTCTGGAATCGGCGGTTTTGTGGGGAAGGTTCAGGGGAGTCCCATACGCCCAGAGACTTTGCCCCTGTGCTCTGGGAGTGGTTGAGTCAACTGAACATATTCTTTTGATCTGCCCATTCTATGCAGATCTTAGACAAAAACTTATAGCTCCACTCCTATGCCAACATAGCCCAGTAGACAGAGAAAGACTGGTTTTGTATTTGCTGAACAAGTTCACTGGAACAACAACCTTCTCGGTGGCCAAATTTCCTTTTTTTGGCCTTTAAGCGCCGTAAGGCTAAAATTGACTGTATTGACACGGGTCTAAATGTATAATATACTTCTCACTGTTTCCAAGTGTCACGCTTTTCCAGATGTTTAGACGTTTTAACTTCTGTATGGATAAGATGTGCTTTCTGACTGACGGCCGAATAAATTTTATTGATGGTTGTAAGAAAGATATTTTGTTTACATTATTTCATTTGGAGATGTAATAATTTAGCATGCGTATAAAGCACCGTTCTCCCTTTTTATTTTAGGCATTCGACCACCAATCATGAATGGGCCCATGCACCCACGTCCTTTGGTAGCACTGCTGGATGGCCGGGACTGCACAGTGGAAATGCCAATCCTGAAGGACGTCGCCACTGTTGCGTTTTGCGATGCACAGTCTACGCAAGAAATTCATGAAAAGGTGATTTATTTAAGTTACCTGTCTAGGAGGTATTGTGAACACCGTGTACCACTACCACTTTCCCCATATTCTGCGCGGCACCTGAAAGGATACAGTGGTACCTCGGGTTAAGAACTTAATTCGTTCTGGAGGTCCGTTCATAGCTGTCAACTTTCGGATTTGAAAATAAGGGATTTTTTCCAAGCTTTCGGATTTGAAAATAAGGGATGCCGCAAGGGCGGTGCAATGGCACCAAGTAGCCTCGCCACCCTGCGCTCCAGAGGCTGCGCGCGAACGGGTGAGCGAAAGAGCGAGCGCATAGACTAATGCTAAACGTTTGCTTTTTTGAACAGCCCAACACATAAATGCCTAGTGTCTCTGCAGAATAAATGTGAACTACCGTATTTTTCGCTCTATAAGGCGCACCTGACCATAGGACGCACCTAGTTTTTAGAGGGGGAAAGCCCCATTTTTTTGAGGATCAGCTCAAATTTCTGCAGCTTCCTTTGCAAAGGAGAAAAGCCCCATTTTTTGAGGATCAGCTCAAAGTTGTTGAGCTTACTTTGCAAAGGGAAAAAACCCTGTTTTATGGGGTTTAACTCACAGTTCTGCAGCTTCAGGAAGCCATTTCTACAGTTTCTAGACACATAATCTAATCAGCCAGTCACATGACGCTGGGGAAACAGCCTCCCTCTGCAAGGGGGCGGGGCTGGAATCTCTCTCCCTGATCGTTTGCTGAGCAGCTGCTCAGCGGGCTTCCTTTCAACACCCCCTTCTCTCTCTCTCTCTCTCTCTCTCTCTCTCTCTCTCTCTCTCTCTTTTTTTTTTTTAAGCGCCATCTGCTTTTGCCCCTGGGCAGTTCAGCTCCAGGGACCACCCATTCGCTCCATAAGACGCACAGACATTTCCCCTTACTTTTTAGGAGGAAAAAAGTGCGTCTCATGGAGCGAAAAATACGGTAGTATTGGACTGTAGATATGGATCTATCTGTGATATCTCATTTAAAAAAAAATGGTTCCCCACCAAACAAATTAGTGTAATTTCTATAAACTGCTAATGGCTGACCTTTTCAGAGAAATGTCAGGTTTGTTACCTCTAATAGATGGAAGATTTCACCAAAGATGTTGGCAGCATCTCACAGGATAACTTTCTTCGTCAGAAGCACTCAAATGTTTCCACTCCAATATGGGCGACTGACCTTTAAATCCAAGGTTACCATAGGTCAGACCTCATTTTTCCTAAAGATAAGCACATTCAGTTTTCTAATTCAGTGAAGGGAGAATGTTCAGCATTGCACTATTTCTCCTACCTAATTTTTTTATTTGGGGGGTGGAGGTGGGCGGCGAATTAGGGCCTCTCAGACAAGATGCTGCTTCAAAGTCGTAGAATTGTAGAGTTGGAAGGAATCCCATCTAGACCAACCCCCTGAAATTATAGACAATAGACTCACTTTCAGCTCCACCAGCACGGTTGCTGCTAAATACCCTTTCCTACAAGCGCGTGTGGTGCTGTGGGTTAAACCACAGACCCAGGGCTTGCCGATCAGAAGGTCGGCGGTTCAAATCCCCGCGACGGGGTGAGCTCCCGTTGTTCGGTCCCTGCTCCTGCCCACCTAGCAGTTTGAAAGCACGTCAAAGTGCAAGTAGATAAATAGGTACCGCTGCAGCGGGAAGGTAAACGGCGTTTCCGTGCGCTGCTCTGGTTCTCCAGAAGCGGCTTTGTCATGCTGGCCACATGACCTTTAAGCTGTACGCCGGCTCCCTCAACCAATAAAGCGAGATGAGCGCCGCAACCCCAGAGTCGGTCACGACTGGACCTAACGGTCAGGGGTCCCTTTACCTTTACATGCGACTCATGTGGCCTACAGAGGAGCTGGGTTCAGAAATGTTAAAAAAGCTTTGGTCAGATTTACATTACAAGTCTCTGGAATGGTGCAACCCATTCAGGAAGTGGTAGACTTCGGGACGGCTGAGAGTGGTGGAATAGCAAAGGCCATAGGTGGCAGAGTGCCAATATTTGCATGGAGCTTCTGGGCGAGATCACCCACGGCTACAGCGTGTGATAGCTTTGATATGTTGATGACAATATATTATTACCCTAGGGACGCGGGTGGCGCTGTGGTCTAAACCACTGAGCCTCTTGGGCTTGCCGATCGGAAGGTCGGCGGTTCGAATCCCCGCGACGGGTGAGCTCTCATTGCTCTGTCCCAGCTCCTGCCAACTTGGCAGTTCGAAAGCACCTCAAAGTGCAAGTAGATAAATAGTCACTGCTGTGGCGGGAAGGTAAACGGCGTTTCTGTGCACTCTGGCTTACGTCACGGTGTCCCGCTGTGCCAGAAGCAGAAAGAAGCTACATGACCCAGAAAGCTGTCTGTGGACAAATGCCGGCTCCCTCAGCCTGTAAAGCGAGAAGAGCGCCGCAACCCCATAGTCACCTTTGACTGGACTTAACCGTCCAGGGGTCCCTTTACCTTTGCCTATACCCTGGTACCAGTGAATGCTGCCTATTTTTATTGGACAATATCTGCTTATCTCCCCCCCCCCAGTGTGTGTGTTTAGAAAATCAATATTGTGTGATTGTCACAAACACACTGACTTCCCATGGTAAACATGAGATTGGGCAAAGGCAATCGACAACAACTCTCTAATTTTGTGCAATACTTTGCCTTCACAGAAGACACACCCCGCACAATTTTTAATTCTTTATCATTCAAAGCAATAAACACGGTGCATAAAATGTTAGCCATTTTGGTTTTTATTTCATATTTTTTAATTTTTATTATCAATGTTTTAATTAAACGTTTGTCACAAGTTCAGTAGGGAAGGGAAGAGAGGTGTTTTATAATTGATCAAAATACGAGTACTGGCACCACCCTCCCCCCCAACCCCCCCCACTACCCTTAATATGGTACATTATTTTCATGTGTTTTGTACGCCATCTCAAGAGCTTTTAGTGAGCCATCTGGAAGCTTTGGACTAAAATGTGAAGAAATGAGGCCTGCGCAGGAGATAATGGATGATTTGGAAAGCGCTCCTTTAATGCACGTCCCGCTGGGTGGGAGTCCCTGGGGGGAAAGAGTTTATATTTTGGGGGAGCTCCCATGCTATGCTTTCCTTTGCTTTTCTGAAACAAGCTGTAGGCTTGCTTCAGTCTCCTGGGTGCAGGTAAAGTTGGCAGCCGGAAGAAGAGGCTAAGGGGAACTTCTGCTGAAGAATGGAGAGCAGCCATAGGTTTGCATTAAGCCTAGCAGCCAACGGGAGATGGCAAAACCCTAATTGGTACCAGTTGTGCCATTTGATGTGCTTATGGCAACTTTGATCCTTGTAGAGGCGGGTGTTTTTTGTGTTGTTTTTTTGTTACTCTTTTCGAGAAATAAGGAAACTATTGACAGCAAGAGAAGCTCTTGCCAGGCGACCACTGATGGGAAATTCTTTGTGACCTTAGATGCCCCTTGTAGAAATTGACACCAGATGATGTTTTCGGAACATAAAATCTTGGCTTGCCTTGGGGCTCTTTGCATAATGCCTATCTCTAGAGTTGGTTTACTTTGGAGGATTGTTGGGATAGTAGGGGATGACCACTGCAGTTTTATTTGTGTTACGCTATTTTGGTAAAAGTTAAAGGATCAGAAAGGAACAGGGTGGATTTGATTTAAATCAAATTGATTTAAATCAAATTGATTTAAATCACGATTTAAATCACTAGTCAGTAAGGCTTGATTTAAATCACTAGTCAGTAAGACTTGATTTAAATATTTTTTTTACAGAAAGACTCATTCTTGCTGGTATAATCCTAATATTTACAACCATATGAAGGTTTCATTTTTGGAATAATAAATTTTCAGAGTAGTTTTTACAGTTATATCAAGAATTACTGATTTGGTTATACTACTAGAAATACATAGACAGATAATTATGAAATTATGGTGAGGTTTAATAAGTTAACTTTATATTTGGACAACTTTTCTGCTGTACTTTATTGGAAGGAGAAAAATAATCATTTCCTTAAGAACCATTTAAACAATTTATTTAACTAAAACAATAACATGATAGCATATGTATCCATGTTTGTTAACTGATGTAGTTAAACATTAAAAAAAAAAACTTAGACTGAGTTTTAGCACACTTGATAAACTTAAAACAAATCCTTATTTCCTGATGAATAGCCTTTGGACTACAATGTAACTTAAATAGAAGACTATATTTAGAAAGATTTTTCCTCCAATAGCATTTTATTTTAAAAATCCAATTTAAATCAAAAAAATCTGATTTAAATAAAAAAAATCCAATTTAAATCAAAAAAAATCCGATTTTTTTAAAAAAAATCATTGATTTTTATCCACCCTGGAAAGGAACAACCATTCTTCACAGTGCTAGTAGCTCCACCAGAAAACGCTTCAATTTGCTCTATTTTTCTATTTTGCTTTTATTTCCCCAAAGGCTTTTTCCTTGCCTTACACAACTAGGGCACAATCAAGTTCAGTGAAACCTGATAAATGTCTTGAGATTTGCCATGATGCTAAAAATGAAACCTGCACCTCAGACCGCTGGCGAGAGCAGGTCCAGAGCAGTCAGATTACCAAGTACATAACCTCTTGATCCACGGTATTTTGCCAGGTTGAAACAGCACAAAGAGTATTTTCCGGCGTACAGTGGCGGCAGCCTTTTTCACCATGAGCGCCCGTCTCGTCTAGCGGCTGAGGCGGCGAAGGCAAGAGCGGCCGTGAGGGGAGGGGAGCGCGTCTCTCGCCTACCTGCCTGTCTGTGTCTCGGGGGCGGGGCGGGCGCACCAGGAGCAGGCGGGCCAGGACTGGGCGAGAGGCGTCTGTTTGCGCACCCCCCCCGCCCATCTCTCGCTCACTGGCTCCTTGCGAGGGGGCGCGAGAGGGGCTGAGGAGGAGGCCGGGCCGGGGACAATGGCGGCGTCTCCTCCGAGCCTGCGGCTTTTCAGCACCGGCCCTATAAGACAAACCCCGGCACATAAGACGACCCCCGACTTTTGAGAAGATTTTCCTGGATTAAAAAGTAGTCTTATACACCAGAAAATACATTAAGTGTAAATCCTGTGCATTGTCTCTCCAGAAGTAAGCTCCATTGCATTCAGAGGGGCTTACTCTGACGTGTATGAGCTGAGAATGTGTTCAGCCGTTGGCTATACTCTTATGCTTCGGTGCATAGCTGTCAACTTTCGGATTTGAAAATAAGGGATGCCGCGAGGGTGGTGCAATGGCACCAAGTAGCCTCGCCACCCTGCGCTCCAGAGGCTGCGCGCTAACGGGTGAGTGAAAGAGCGAGCGCATAGACGGCAGGCAGGCTGTCTGTCTGGTTGGGCGTGAGGGTCTGGCTGCACAAGGCATGCAAGCTCCGCCCCCAGTCGGTCTCAGACTCCTTATTGGCAGCCAAGCAACGCAGCTGAGGAGCCTCCCTGGCCGGCAGGGAGGGAGAGGAGCTGCTTCCTTTGAAATCTGGGAAATTTAAGGGATATCAACAATCCGGGATAGCAGCGGGAAACGGCATTGGAATAAGGGAGTTTCCCGCAAAAAAAAAGGGAGGGTTGACAGCTATGCTTCGGTGTTATTTGTGATTAACAATGAATAATAAGTAAGGGCCCTTTCAGACTGCCATTTTATTATGGGTGTATACAGCGACATGCTGTTGATGCTCCTGCTTTATTGCACCCACACTCTGCCCGTTCCATAGTCCCTGTTCCTGCTTGGTTCACCTCCCAGGGGGAACTACCGGTAGCAAAATACAGTAGCATTTGTGAACAGGTCTCTCAAGTGAACAGTAAGTCTCGGACAATCATTTTGCTACACATTCTGCCACAACCGCACCTTGAAATTCTCCCTTGAGAGATGACCAGACTATCGGAGGCGATGGCGTGTACCCCAGGAATTGGAATTCTGGAGGGCGTGTTGAGAACGTAACTGAATTGTGTTTGCCTTTGTTTTTCAGGTACTAAATGAAGCAGTGGGTGCCCTGATGTACCACACCATCACTTTAACCCGCGAAGACCTGGAGAAGTTTAAAGCACTTCGAATAATCGTTAGAATTGGAAGTGGTTTTGATAACATTGATATCAAATCTGCTGGCGATTTAGGTATATCGTTAATTCGCGTCTGTGAAATTTTATGTAGAAACCCAAGGGGGTTGGTGTTCAAACTTTGCTGACGGGTTTGTAGGTTGCACTTAATTGTGGTACTCTGTATTTGAAATTAATTGAATACCGTATTTTTCGCTCCATAAGACGCACTTTTTTCCTCCTAAAAAGTAAGGGGAAATGTCTGTGCATCTTATGGAGCGAACGCATGGTCCCTGGAGCCAAATTGCCTTTGCAAAAAAAGCTGTGCCACTTTGAGCTGATCCTCAAAAAAACAGGGCTTTTCCCTTTGCAAAAAAGCTGCACCACTTTGAGCTGATCCTTAAAAAAGCAGGGCTTTTCCCTTTGCAAAAGAAGCTGCAGAAATTTGAGCTGATCCTCAAAAAAAACAAACAGGGCTTTTCCCTTTGCAAAAAAGCTGCACCACTTTGAGCTGCTCCTCAAAAAAACAGGGCTTTCCCCCTTTCCTCTAAAAACTAGGTGCGTCTTATGTTCAGGTGCGTCTTATGGAGCGAAAAATACGGTAACTCAAGTAAGGGCAATCCAGTTGGTGCTCACAAAAAGGCCTTTGACCCAACAGATGGATTTGCTAATGGAAGAGGAGGGGAGGGGGATTTTTTTTTGCCAGTTTACCCTTTCCCCCTAGCCATGGCACCTTCCATCCTGTTGGAGGATGGGGGCTACAGGAGGAAAGGGGGAATGGCCTTCCTTTCTTCTGTTAGTGGAGGCGTGCGCTGGATCAAAAGCACTTTTGTGAACACAAGGGGGTTCCTCTACTTGTATTTAGGCGTTTGTTGCTTTGCACTGACTTATGCTGCCTCCTCCAAGCGCACTCTTGCTCCTTACATCCACCCAAATCTCTGGCTGTGGACCTTGACTCAAAAAACTATGAAATGTTTTGCTGTAGTAACGTTGCTGTTAAGTGCAGCACAGCTTCATTGCATATTTGTGCCGTCTCTTTCGCAGACAGTATAGGGGGCCAAGTTGTGGCCTTCCAGCTCCTGCTGGGCTGCACTACCTATTAACCCTGACCATGAGTCATGCCGGCTGGGGCTGGTAAGAGTTGGGAGTGTGGAGATGGCTCAGTCAGTAGAACATGAGACTCTTAATCTCAGGGCTGTAGGTTCGAGCCCCACGTTGGGCAAAAGATTCTTGCACTGCAGGGGATTGGACTAAATCAGGGGTAGGCAACCTAAGGCCCGTGGGCCAGATCTGGCCCAATTGCCTTCTCAATCCGGCCCACGGATGGTCCGGGAATCGGCATGTTTTTACATGAGTAGAATGTGTCCTTTTATTTAAAATGCATCTCTGGGTTATTTGTGGGGCCTGCCTGGTGTTTTTACATGAGTAGAATGTGTGCTTTTATTTAAAATGCATCTCTGGGTTATTTGTGGGGCATAGGAATTCGTTCATTTCCCCCCTGAAAATATAGTCCGGCCCACCACATGGTCTGAGGGATGGTGGACCGGCCCACGACTGAAAAAGGTTGCTGACCCCTGTACTAAATTATCCTTGTGGTTCCTTCCAAACGCTACGATTCCATGATCTGGAGCAGTGTTGGCTCTGGGTTTTGAAGGGCTCTTGGGCAAGCCATCCTCCATGCCACCTCCCCTCCACCTCCATGACTCCCAACTCCTCACGGCCCCACGCCAGGGAGGGTTCTTATCAGTGGACCCCTTGCTGGAACGTGAGCCCTCAGCAGATGCCTGAGCATGCCGGCCGTTGGTGCCAGCCCTGGTCTGGAGGACCACAGGTCAGCTGCGCCTGGGCTACAACCTTGGAGCATCCTAGAAACTAAATCCTGGCTAATGAGCCTCGGTCCCATCCCTAGAGCAGCTGCTTACATCCAGCTCCACTCCCTGCTGCCCTACCCAAGGCAAGAGTTTATTCCACAACCCCTCTATTTCTCTTACGCTTTTCTTGTGCATGACTTGAAGCAGCAGGTGGGACTGTCCATTTTTCAGTCATTGGAAAGGTGCATAGTCTTGCTTTAGGTCCGGCATAGGGAAACTTGGCCCTCCAGATGTTTTGGGACTACAACTCCCATCATCCCTAGCTAACAGGGCCAGTGGTCAGGGATGATGGGAATTGTAGTCCCAAAACACCTGGAGGGCCGAGTTTGCCTATGCCTGCTTTAGGTGCTTGATGTTGTTTAGTCGTGTCCGACTCTTCGTGACCCCATGGACCAGAGCATGCCAGGCACTCCTGTCTTCCACTGCCTCCCACAGTTTGGTCAGACTCATGTTGGTAGCTTCGAGAACACTGTCCAACCATCTCGTCCTCTGTCATCCCCTTCTCCTTGTGCCCTCAATCTTTCCCAACATCAGGGTCTTTTCCAGGGAGTCTTCTCTTCTCATGAGGTGGCCAAAGTATTGGAGCCTCAGCTTCAGGATCTGTCCTTCCAGTGAGCACTCAGGGCTGATTTCCTTCAGAATGGATAGGTTTGATCTTCTTGCAGTCCATGGGACTCTCAAGAGTCTCCTCCAGCACCAGAATTCAAAAGCATCAATTGTTTGGCGATCAGCCTTCTTTATTGTCCAGCTCTCACTTCTGTACATCACTACTGGGAAAGGTGCTTTATATGTGTGTGTGTGTGTGTGTGTGTGTGTGTGTGTGTGTGTGTGTGTGTGTGATCTATTTATTGAATTTTCCAATACAAATAGCAAATTACATTGAAATTATTCCCAATTACATTTCAAATTACAATCCAAATTAATTATACAATTCCCAATTAAAAGAAACATTCCAATTATGCCTAATTATTATAATAATTTTTTTATATATATGGACTTCCCATGCCTCGGACGCCGGAGCTTCCCTGATCACCTCCATCGATTGCTTTTCAAAATTCTTTCCAATATTTCCACCGCCGCTGATATATGCCAGCAAGCAGGCTAGATTATAATAAACAATGAGGTCGATCTTCTTAATTCCAAATGCCACATTCCGACCATCGCCATCTTCTCATCCTGTGGTTCACCAAACGTCTTCACGCTGCTGCTCTCCCCCGCTTGCTTTGCACATACCCCTTTCCAGGAGTGCCAGTCTCTAATATAAATCAAATTTCAATAAACAACCAGAACTGGCTTCTCCCTATGGAGTAGTGCTCTGCCTCACGGGCTCCCCACACCGATTCAATTCTTGTAGCGTCATTGCTTGCGAAGTCGGAGGTCCTGCATTACTAACAAATCATTCAGAGTCTTATTTTTCATTGAGTTTGTGGCTTCTTAACTGGCACTGAGCCATTGTTCCTTGGTATGGAAATAACAGGGAATTCTTGCTTAATACAAGCCAGGTACGTCACAGTGAAGTTGGCCAACAGCAGGAGGAGGAAGGGACAACGGAGGAGAACTTAGCTCTGAGACTCATTCAGAAAACACACACCTTTCAAAGTGAATACATTTAGCACAACCTTAGTCCATAGCTGTCAACTTTCGGATTTGAAAATAAGAGATTTTTTCAAACTTTCGGATTTGAAAATAAGGGATGCCACGAGGGCGGTGCAATGGCACCAAGTAGTCTCGCCACCCTGCACTCCAGAGGCTGCGCGTGAACGGGTGAGCAAAAGAGCGAGCGCATAGACGGCAGGCAGGCAGGCTGGCTGTTTGGTTGGGCGTGAGGGTCTGGCTGCACAAGGCATGCAAGCTCCGCCCCCAGTCAGTCTCAGACTCCTTATTGGCAGCCGAGCAACGCAGCTGAGGAGCCTCACTGGCCGGCAGGGAGGGAGAGGAGCTGCTTCCTTTGAAATCCGGGAAATTTAAGGGATATCAACAATCCGGGATAGCAGCGGGGAACGGTATTGGAATAAGGGAGTTTCCCGCCCAAAAAAAGGAGGGTTGACAGCTATGCCTTAGTCAGTCCCGAAAAAAAGAATCTGGCGCAGGATGTGTTTTCCGTTGTGGCTTGTATAAATGAGCAGATTTGGAATTCAGTGCGATAATGCTGCTTCATGCATTTGCCAGTGCCTTTGCAGAACCCATTTTAAGAACCTCTCACCTGGTGACAGTCATAGTGATGTAAAAGGGCAATGTTGCTATTACAGATACGATTTCTTGCACTGGCCGTGCCCAATCGACAAATACAGTAGTAAACTATTTTAAATGCAACACTAGAAATAACTGAAAAATTACTCAATTTATTTGTGTAGGAAAGGTGCTTAATAGTATATGTCTTTCTAATAGCTCTGAGGGCCAGGGCCTGGTTGAATTCATAAAGATGCAAAGCCAGAGGCAAACATGCCCCCCCCCCCCGGCAGGGGAGGCATTCCGTGGCATTCTGGAGCCACCCCAGGATTCAACACATTGTGTGTTTTTATTATTATTATTATTTAAGGGATTGCAGTGTGCAACGTTCCGGCTGCATCCGTGGAAGAGACAGCAGACTCTACAATGTGCCACATCTTGAACCTGTACAGACGAACCACCTGGCTTCACCAGGCCTTGCGAGAAGGCACGAGGGTGCAGAGCGTGGAGCAGATCCGGGAAGTCGCTTCTGGGGCTGCAAGAATCCGAGGGGAGACCCTGGGCATTATTGGGTTAGGTATGCCAACCCTCTTGTCCTGCTCTTTGCGGGTAAAGTCTGTTTGTTTGTTAAATGCATCCGCTGTTGTGACTTAAGGCTAATCGGGACCCTAACAAACTGCTAGGGATGATGGTATCCTAATTTAGAATCGCTGCCCTGGGTTAGCTAGTGCCCTAAGATGCTTCAAACCTATCGCCTGCATTACCAGGACCAGATATCTACCCCTCTATTTTGCTCAGTAGTTCATTTCTAAAATAAATTCCAGAACCGCCCTGTCACTCTGTAGCAGAAATAAGTTTGTTGAACCATAGTGGGCAAGAGTACGCACAAAGTTTGGGGAGGGGGTGGAAGAGTAACAGGGATGCTTTCCTAATGGAACTGGAAATTTCTCCTCTCCATTCCCTGCCCCCCATGTTTCATTAGAACTCTTGTAAGTTGGACCACTGTGTACATACTCTGTGACCTCATTCTGACGTAACACTAAACTATGGCTTAGCATTATGGCCCTCTGCTTTGTGAGCTCCCCTCTCTTCTTCTGCTGCAACCATGAGGAGGAGTAGATGGGAAGGTTTTGCTTCCACTTGCAACTAATTATGGCTACGCGTTATCCTTGGACCCAGATAAACTGGATATTCTAAACGATGGCTTAGGGCAGTGATGGCTAACCTTGACACTCCAGATGTTTTGGGACTACAACTCCCATCATCCCTGACCACTGATAATGTTAGCTAGGGATGATGGGAGTTGTAGTTCCAAAACATCTGGAGTGTCAAGGTTAGCCATCACTGGCTTAGGGAAAGAAGCAAACGTCAAACCTTGGGTTACGATTCTGCTAAACCAGTGTTCTTCAGCCTTGGGTCACCAGATGTTGTTGGACAATATCCTCGGCCAGCTTAGCCAAAGGTGGGACCCACAATCGAAGAACACTGTCCTAAACCATATTTAAGATTCACCTTTGGGGATAATGATAACAAACCATGGTTAATTGAAAGCAGAAGCAAAACCTTTTCCTTACATTATAGTTACAGGTAGGTAGCTGTGTTGGTCTGCCGTAGTCGAAACAAAATAAAAAATAAAAAAAATTCCTTCCAGTAGCACCTCAGAGACCAACTAAGTTTGTTCTTGGTCTGAGCTTTCGTGTGCATGCACACTTCTTCAGATACCTGAAGATATCTGAAGAAGTGTGCATGTACACGGAAGCTCATACCAATAACAAACTTACCTGTAGTTGGTCTCTTAAGATGCTACTGGAAGGAATTTTTTTGTCTTTTCCTTACGGCCGCACCAGAAAAGAGATAGTTTAACATTGCGTCCAAACCCCATCTGTGTATGAATGGGTGGGTTGCTTTATACCTGCCTCAACAATATTTGTTGTCAGACAAAAAAATTCTCCCCCTCCCTGCAGGACGAGTTGGTCAAGCGGTTGCACTACGTGCAAAAGCCTTTGGCTTCAATGTCATTTTCTATGACCCGTACCTCTCAGATGGCATGGAACGTGCTCTTGGACTTCAGCGGGTGACGACTTTGCAGGATTTGCTATTTCACAGCGACTGCGTCACCCTCCACTGCAGCCTAAATGAACACAACCACCATCTTATTAACGACTTCACCATCAAACAGGTAAGTTTTGGATAATGTCACAGTGACGATAAGAGTTAACATTTATTCAGCAATTTTGGTCTGTTCTAAGCACTTCACAAACATCGCCTTAGAGATACTTACAACAGCCCTGCGAGGCAGACCAATGATGCCACCACCATATTGCAGATATATTGTTCTGCCATGCAACCAGGTATCAATCGGTATCAATTTTGTCTGCCGTCTGTCCTATTAATAGGTTCCACTTGGTGAAGAAATGTTACATCCTACCACTGCAGTTTAATCACGTGGATCTTTGTTTACTTGTGAACTGAAAAGTTGCCTTCTGAGAAAATCTCTGCACATCTCAATTCGTAGATTAAGTGGCTACTGCCCCCTTGTGTTCAGTTCACAAGCGCCCCCCCTCCCAATTTATTTCTCAGGCTCCTGGCAGAGGAGAGTACTTAATAATTTTGGACTTTCAACTGAAACATTTGCAAATCACCCATAGCATTTACAGCCATAACTTAGTTTTTGTTGAACTTACATTGTCAGAAGTGTATGCTCGCCAATCAAAACAACCGTTTCTTAGTTCAGCAGGCGGAGAACAGCCTACAGAATAATGGCAATCTTGCAATTAGTCGCATCCTAGATGACACAACCTTGATGGCAGAAAGTGAGGAGGAATTAAAGAACCTTTTAATGAGGGTGGAAGAGGAGAGCGCAAAATATGGTCTGAAGCTCAACATCAAAAAAACTAAGATCATGGCCACTGGCCCCATCACATCCTGGCAAGTAGAAGGGGAAGAAATGGAGGCAGTGAGAGATTTTACTTTCTTGGGTTCCATGATCACTGCAGATGGTGACAGCAGTCATGAAATTAGAAGACGCCTGCTTCTTGGGAGAAAAGCAATGACAAACCTAGACAGCATCTTAAAAAGCAGAGACATCACCTTGCCAACAAAGGTCCGTATAGTTAAAGCTATGGTTTTCCCTGTAGTAATGTACGGAAGTGAGAGCTGGACCATAAAGAAGGCTGATCGCCGAAGAATTGATGCTTTTGAATTATGGTGCTGGAGGAGACTCTTGAGAGTCCTATGGACTGCAAGAAGATCAAACCTATCCATTCTGAAGGAAATCAGCCCTGAGTGTTCACTGGAAGATCCTGAAGCTGAGGCTCTAATACTTTGGCCACCTCATGAGAAGAGAAGACTCCTTGGAAAAGACCCTGATGTTGGGAAAGATGGAGGGCACAAGGAGAAGGGGACAGAGGACAAGATGGTTGGACAGTGTTCTCGAAGCTACCAGCATGAGTCTGACCAAACTGCGGGAGGCAGTGGAAGACAGGAGTGCCTGGCGTGTTCTGGTGCATGGGGTCACGAAGAGTCGGACACGACTAAACGACTAAACAACAACAGCAATTGTTGTATTATGCAGCCACTTTTCTGAGGTTTGGTGATCAGACCATCCACCTGATGAAGTGGTACCTAGTTCATGGAAACTTGTGCTGCAATAATTCCAAGAATCTCTTTTTCATCTGTGAACCTGCATGAGAACATGAGAATTCAATCCACTTTTAGGTGCCCCCCGCTTTAAGGGGTCTGGCGACTGGGCAGAAGGGCTTTTCAGCTGTGATGAACAGAGTATGGAATAGCCACTGGCTGCCTCATGGCCCCTGTTTAGACCGGTTGCAAAACCACCTTTATCTCAGCAGGCATTTTCAGGGCACATTAGTTTTTCAACTGATTTTAGAGTTGGGCTTTGATTCCCAGGGAACGGGATATTAACATTTAGAAAAGCTGCTCTGAGATGTCTTGAGTCCATGAAATATAAAACGCATTAGTTAACCTATTGCTATCTTGCCGCTCCTGCAATCACATGAGGTACTTCAAATTGTCATTATTATCATTTTATATTAATTACAGTGTTGATTCTGTGCTGGTATAAATAAATGCTCTGATCTTTAAGGTGCCATAAATTCTGTGCAACAAACGGAATTTGCTGTGGAGCTAATAATGATCTATGGATTTGTCTTTTATCTAGTCATACGCCTCACATAAACTGGTTTCTACAGCTTTCTGGGTTTCAAGTTAATTGGTTTTCAACAAGCAAGAAATCTCAGTATTACGGGCTGGCCGTTTGTTGAATTACCTTAACATAGTTTATGGATATGTTTGCTTGCAAGTTTCTGAAAGCCATGAAACTTCTTGATGAAACAGGAAATCGACATAAGCTTATTACTGAAAGCTACAATTGTCTGTGTCAGTTTTGTAATTCAGTAAATATTTCCGCTTTCCTAAAGGATCTTGGAATGCAAAGGTGTTCTGATAAGTTATTAATATGTCACTTATTATTTTTATGTCGGCAGCTGTGCTGTTCTACTTGGTACAAATTTAAATGTTTCCATTGATATGTTAAGGCAAGTAGAAAATTACGTTGTTGCATCAGTAAGCAAACACACGCTGCTTGCTAATGGGGGCTTGTTTTCACACGTCTCGTTTTTAGCAATTTCTGTTCCCTTTACCTTTTTTTAAAAAAAATTGCAGTAAATCAGCTCAGTTTCTTGTGAAAGGTAGAGGAAACAGTCTGTGTGCTTTCTCCAAAGCCATGGCAGTTCCTTCCAGCGACTCAGAGTCTTAAATTTCATAAATTGCCACCTGACTTCAATGCGCAGTACAACAGGGCACAAATTTTAAAGTCCTGTTAACTAGATGGAAAGTATTTTTAAAGCATCAAACTGCCCGTATTTTTAAGGTTTGCTTTCAGTATTGCCTTAGGCTACATCATAGCGTTTAAACGCAGACAGAACATCTGTCAAATGCAAAAATTAATCTGTTTGATGCTTCCTCCCCCAGGCCTTGTTCAGTTTAACCGTGATAAATATGCAGTTTTGCTTGGCTATTTACACCTTTTAAGCTTTGTTTGTAAGATTTTTGTAGCATTTTCCCAGTGTGTAGTAAGGCAAGTGGTCCACTTTTGGGTGTAAGGTAAAGGTAGAGGTCCAGTCGTGACCGACTGTGGGGTTGCGACGCTCATCTCGCATTATTGGCTGAGGGAGCCGGCGTACAGCTTCCAGGTCATGTGGCCAGCATGACTAAGCCGCTTCTGGCGAACCAGTGCAGCGCACTGAAACACTGTTTACCTTCCCGCTGGAGTGGTACCTATTTATCTACTTGCACTTTGATGTGCTTTCGAACTGCTAGGTTGGCAGGAGCAGGGACCGAGCAATGGGAGCTCACCCCGTCACGGGGATTCGAACCACCGACCTTCTGATTGGCAAGTCCTAGGCTCTGTGGTTTAACCCACAGCGCCACTCGTGTCCCAATCACTTTTGGGTGTAGGCTATTCCAATGACGGCTGGTTCCTCTACTAACCTCAACTTTATTTCGTGCGTTTTTAATCTCGGCATGTGTCCTTTTAACTTCCCACAGATGCGACAAGGAGCCTTCCTTGTGAACATGGCTCGAGGAGGGCTAGTAGATGAAAAAGCACTTGCACAGGCCCTGAAGGAAGGAAGGATACGAGGGGCAGCCTTGGACGTGCACGAGTCAGAACCATTCAGGTGATTGTGTTTCCTGTTTAGTGCCTGTTCTATCGCAAAACAAAAAATGGCTGCTTCCAAATGAAGATGCTCTGGTCCTTCCTAGACCGTTCCGAGTGTCTCATATCCTTGCATCTCTGGATTATTCAGAATGAGCAGTGACCCAGAATATGTTGTTTCCCGCTATTTATTAAAAAGAAAATACCAATTATATGCCCCTGGTGACCAGCCTTTGCTCACCTTCGCACCCACTGGGTTGGGTAGCAGCAGGTTCAACTTGCCCTTGCTTCCGATTAGTAGGAAATTAATGGTTCTACACAATCTCAAAGACTGAGGGACATTGCTAGACAAGAGGACATTGCCCGTGTGAAAGCGGGGATGTTTTTGGGGGATCAGATATTCCAGATTTCACCAGCCCCTTATCTGGCGGAAATCCACTATGTGGAATACCGTAGACTCCTCGCAGCCGCTAAGTTAAACGTTCTGGATACGGCGGTTTTGTAGGGAAGATACAGGGGAGTTCCATATGCTCTGAGATTTTGTCCCTGTGCCCTGGGAACGGTTGAGTCAACTGAACATATTCTTTTGACCTGCCCAATTTATGTAGATCTTAGACAAAAACGGATAGCCCCACTCTTATGCCAACTTAACCTACTAGACAGAGAAAGACAGGTTTTGTTTTTGCTGAGCAATTTTACTGGTACCACAACCCTCTTGGTGGCCAAATTTCTTTTTTTGGCCTTTAAACGCCGTAAGGTTAAAATTGACAGTCTTGACATGGGTCTAAATGTATAATCTTCTTCTCATTGTATGTTTTAGTGCAAAGCTTTCCGAGATGTTTAGACGTTTTTTAAATTTTTGTATGGATAATGATTGTGCTCTGACTGACGGTCGAATAAACTGTATTGAATCACAATCTTCCAAGGGTAACAGGCGTATTCCGTAGCAAAGATACGTTCCCGCCTAACTGCTTGGCCTGTCCTCCATCTATATTCTCTGTCCTGCAAGGCTCTGAGATACTGGTAGTGTTTTTGGATGATGATGGGAACCTAACAGGCCCGCACAAAAGCGTAGACAACACCTTGATAGCTTCAGCAGTGAGGTTGTGAGGAACAGAAACCTCAAAGATGTTGTCTAATCCCTTTCCACTATCACGTTTTGGCCAGAGAAGCTCACTCACCCCAATATACAGCTCAGTCATACTTTCTTTCTTTCTTTTTATAATAATTTTATTCATTTTATCATATAAGACAAAACAAACACATAAAGTACAAAAGAAAAACATAACATACACAATTAAACACAACAATAAAATATATCAGAATCAGACTTTATTCACATAGCCAACAGGCCATAGCAACTAAAATACAGAAAAAACAGATAAAAACATTGGAAAACGACCAGCCAGGAACAGAAGTATATAGATGTACTGATAGATCATATAGAGGTCAATGAAGCCCCAGTTTAGTGGCCTGAGATGATCAGTGGGGATGGTAAGGTTCTCTCGTTCATCAGAGCTATAGAGATAAGCTGGTCGTGACATCTATAAGCCTCAGGTACATGGGCTGGTCATATATGCCGAGTTGTCTTTCAGATTGTGGCCCTTAATCTCATTGCCCTCTCGATGAATCTGGAGACTTTCTCTGTTGTCAGGATGAATATATCATTTTCCACCTATTTTCCTTAACATCTTGTTGGGACTTCCCCCTATCCTCCCTTCCTGGTTTCCCATTTAACTCTTATTTTCAGGCAAGTTCATCTTCAAATTTAACCTTTTATTATCCAATTGTTCTTTTAATCATTTTATTACCCTTTCCCCCAAAAAATATTCTTTTAGTCCCAATTTTAATCTGGAAAACTCTTAACTTATTCCCTAGATTTTCAAAGATTTTTTACATTACAGTATTTTTTAAAATACATCTTAAATTTCTTCCAATCTTCTTGCACCGCATCCTCCCTCTGTTTGCGCAGTCTTGCCGTCAGTTTGGCGAGTTCCATAAAGTCAGTCATCTTCATTTGCCAATCTTCCACTGTTGGTATTTCTTGGGTTTTCCAGTTCTTCGCAATCAGCAGTCATACTTTCAAAATCCGTTTGGGGCACCAAGATAGTGACTTGTTTGAGGCTTGATACAAAGCCAGGGAGAAGCTGTTCACATGAACCATGTTCCTCTCATATTACCACAGAACCGGCAACTCCAGAACTAACTCTCCCAAAAGTTTACCATAAATACTTCTCTTTATATCTAGGCAAATGGCTGTCTCACTGTTTTATTACATATAACTTCCTCCAGTGAACTCTATGGAAACATCTGCTCTGGGCTTTCAAACCCCATCTCAGTACTGTTTCCTCAAATGCACATGTTGTTGCTCCCATTATCCTCAGCACTGGCTGTGCTGTTGAGAAATGGAAGTCGTGAGTGTATGCAGTTCAGTTTTGGCTGTGTATACTTATTCTTAATACAGGAGCTTGGGGGGCGGGCCGCCCCAGGTTCCATCATGGAGGGGGTGACAAATTATCAAGGAACAATTACTGCCCTACTAGGGTGGTTCATGAAAAAACTTTTTTTAAAAAAATGCCTGCTCCAAAGGTCTTATCTTACTACACTAGAGATTATACAGCTATATATGAAATTTCATGCATATCAGTTAATATCTTGACCCTCCTCCACGAAAATAGCTGTTTACTTGGCTGTTTTCCTATGTCGTGAAGGCTGAAATTTCAATTCAGTGGAGCACTTACTGTTCCCAACCCTAACCCTGCGGAAAGCCATCTAATTAGACTTTAATTTGATTTTGACATGTTTTTAGGAGGTAATTTAATTATTGTTTGATTTTATATCAATGTTATGTATCTGATGTTAGCCGCCTTGAGCCCGACTTCGGCCGGGGAGGGCGGGATATAAATAAAAGTTGATTTTTACTTATTATTATTCCTTTGTAAGAAAATATGAAATAACGTAAATCCATTTTTGCAGGCAAAAAACAAAACAAAACCCAACAATGTGTGTGTGTGGGGGGGGGTGACAAGAAATTTTCCGCACCGGGTACCACCTGACCTTCCTACGCCTCTGTCTTAATAAACACACAAAAGCCTCTGTTCAGGAAGATGATGATGATGAATTACAGTATAAGATGTACAGTATAAGATACCTTTCTTTACTTTTTCTCTCAGCTTTAGTCAGGGTCCCCTGAAGGACGCGCCAAATCTGATCTGTACTCCCCACGCTGCCTGGTACAGTGAGCAAGCCTCAATAGAGATGCGGGAAGAAGCGGCCCGAGAGATCCGGAAAGCTATCACAGGTGCCAGCCATATTCCCCTCAGTGTTCTTGTACCGACTTGTTCTGTTGGCTTAATGAGCATGCCGCTCTTCTGTATCTAGAACATCAGCAGTACAAAGGACACCAAACTGGCTTGGGGTAACATTGGCTAAGTACGACATTGCTAACTTTGCAAACGTTGACATTTAAGCACAACTCTGAATGTGAACTTAACACCGCTGCGGTTACAAAGCTGGTGGAGCCTCACCAAGTCAGGTTGTGTGGGGTCATTTTGTTGCGGCAGTTTGAGGGTGTGGACCAGGTGCACACCTGACCTTACATGTACAGGTGAAACTCGAAAAATTAGAATATCGTGGAAAAGTCCATTTATGTAAGCAACTGTTTTCATTAGCTACTGGAGTTTAATATATGAGATATACTCATGACATGCAAAGCGAGATATGTCAAGCCTTTGTTTGTTATAATTATGATTATTATCGCATGCAGCTGATGAAAACCCCAAAGGTGAAATTGTTACTTTGGGGTTCTCATCAGCTGTACACCATAATAATCACAATTATAACAAATAAAGGCTTGACATATCTCGCTTGGCATGTCATGAGTCTATCTCATATATTAGTTTCACCTTTTAAGTTGAATTACTGAAAGAAATGACCCTTTCTACGATATTCTAATTTTTCGAGTTTCACCTGTATTACAGTGGTACCTTGAGTTACGAACTTAATTCGTTCCGGACGTCCGTTCTTAACCTGAAACTGTTCTTACCTAGAGGCGCGCTTTCGCTAATGGGGGGCCTCTTGCTGCCACTGCGCCGCCAGCACAAGATTTCCGTTCTCATCCTGGGGCAAAGTTCTCAACTCGAAGTAACTCTTCCAGGTTAGCGGAGTTTGTAACCTGAAGTGTTTGTAATAATAATAATAAATTTTATTTATACCCCGCCCTTCCCAGCCGAAACCGGGATCAAGGCGGCTAACACCAATAAAAATTACAATAAAATATAAAAGAAAGAAAAACCGTTAATTAAAATACATTTTAAAATACAATTTAAAATTTAAATGCAGCTTCATTTATCGCCCATAATCAAAACCATAAGGGGTGGAAACATCAGACTGAGTCCAACCCGAAGGCCAGGCGGAACAGCTCTGTCTTGCAGGCCCTGCGGAAAGATGTCAAATCCCGCAGGGCCCAGGTCTCTTGTGACAGAGCGTTCCACCAAGTTGGGGCCAGTACTGAAAAGGCCCTGGCCCTAGTTGAAACCAGTCTAACAACCTTGTGGCTCGGGACCTCCAAAATGTTGTTATTTGTGGACCTTAAGGTCCTCTGCAGGGCATACCAAGAGAGGCGGTCCCATAGGTACGAGGGTCCTAGGCCGCATAGGGCTTTAAAGGTCAAAACCAGCACCTTAAACCTGATCCTGTACTCCACCGGGAGCCAGTGCAGCTGGTAAAGCACTGGATGAATGTGGTCCCGCGGCAAGGACCCCGTAAGGAGCCTCACCGCGGCATTCTGCACCCGCTGGAGTTTCTGGGTCAGCTTCAAGGGCAGCGTGCATAGAGCGAGTTACAATAATCAAGCCTGGAGGTGACCGTCGCATGGATCACTGTGGCCAGATCAGGGCGATCCAAACCTGAGGCGTTTGGAACTCGAGGTACCACTGTAGACCCTTGCGCTTCATAGCGATTAATATCTGGTCAGAGAAATTAAACTGAGAGGACATGCCCTATGGTGAACTGGGGACAGCCAATGAAAAACGGCCACACACATTTGCATGTGTTTTATTTTTAATCTGACATTGTTTGCACATGCGGAGTTTGCTTACGCTGCAGTATTTAACTGTCTGACTAGGTCGCATTCCAGACAACCTGAGGAACTGTGTCAACAAAGAACATCTGACTGCA
Organism: Darevskia nairensis; assembly: GCA_034642065.1. Lineage (NCBI taxonomy): Eukaryota > Metazoa > Chordata > Lepidosauria > Squamata > Lacertidae > Darevskia > Darevskia nairensis. The sequence continues at coordinate 772,484 of JAWWNI010001044.1, forward strand.
GCTACGCATTGGGCCAGCATGGACCCAGGAGTTGTTCACCCAGAGCTCAATGGCGCTGCGTACAGGTAAGATTGTGGCGGCGGCGGCAGAGGTTTCTCTTGCCGCCAGTTTAATGGCGTTCCCTTTTGTCTGCTCTAGACAGTATCCACTATGTATATCTCTTGACTTGCTGACAGTGAGCTGTCATTGTGAGGCGTCAACTCAGGGAGAAGAGATTCAAAAGGTTGTTAACCTTTTGAGTCAAATGCCACTCCCATCAAATGCTATTGCTATAACTACCAATTCTTGTGGACATGTGGGGGTGGGGGGCAGCTGGAACTCCACAATAACCAGATTTTTATTGGGGGCTCTAGTGCAGGGGTCAGGAAACTTTTTCAGCAGGGGGCCGGTGCACTATCCCTCAGACCTTGGGGGGGGGGGGCGGACTATATTTTGGAAAGAAAGAAAAAATGAACAAATTCCTATGCCCCACAAATAACCCAGAGATGCGTTTTAAATAAAAGGACACATTCTACTCATGTAAAAACACCAGTCAGGCCCCACAAATAACCCAGAGATGCATTTTAAATAAAAGGACACATTCTACTCATGTAAAAACACGCTGATTCCCGGACCATCCGCGGGCCAGATTGAGAAGGTGATTGGGCCTGATCCGGCCCCTGAGCCTTAGTTTGCCTACCCATGCTCTAGTGACCGTTCTCCCAGGTAAAGGTAAAGGGACCCCTGTCCATTAGGTCCAGTCGCGGACGACTCTGGGGTTGCAGCGCTCATCTTGCTTTATTGGCCGAGGGAGCCGGCGTACAGCTTCCGGGTCATGTGGCCAGCATGACAAAGCCGCTTCTGGCGAACCAGAGCAGCGCACGGAAACGCCGTTTACCTTCCTGCCGGAGCGGTGCCTATTTATCTACTTGCACTTTGACGTGCTTTTGAACTGCTAGGTTGGCAGGAGCAGGGACCAAGCAACGGGAGCTCACCCCGTCGCAGGGATTCAAACCGCCGACCTTCTGATCAGCAAGCCCTAGGCTCTGTGGCTTAACCCACAGCGCCACCCCTGTCCCTTGATCTCCCACGTAGTTGCTGCTAAATTGCAGGGAGGGCACAACTCCATAACCTCCCCCCCCCAAGAGGCAGCAACGTCATCTGCAAGAGTGTCAGAATAGTTAACAGCCCTCCTTTAGTAAGCGAGCAATTAAATGCGGCTTTAAGCTACTTTTTTTTTTTTTAATGGGATTTCTACTTCTTGCTACCTATTTACACAGTAGCACTGCTTTGCAAGATGGCATTTCTAATTAAAAGCTTGAATGTTGCTGGTTGGAGATTTTTCGTTAATGTTCATGCATTCCGTGAATCTGACTTCCAGGTAGATAGATATGCCTTAGACCAGGCACCCCCAAACTCGGCTCTCTGGATGTTTTGGGACTACAACTCCCATCGTCCCTAGCTAACAGGACCAGTGGTCAGGGATGATGGGAATTGTAGTCCCAAAACAGCTGGAGGGCTGAGTTTGGGGGTGCCTGCCTTAGACAACAGTTGTCATGTGCCAAAAGTTTAAAAAGCCAATGCAATTCTGGGCTGCATCAATAGGAGTATAGCATCTAGATCAAGGGAAGTAATAGTACCACTGTATTCCGCTCTGGTCAGACCTCACCTGGAATACTGTGTCCAGTTCTGGGCACCACAGTTCAAGAAGGTTACTGACAAGCTGGAACGTGTCCAGAGGAGGGCAACCAAAATGGTCAAAGGCCTGGAAACGATACCTTATGAGGAACGGCTTAGGGAGCTGGGTATGTTTAGCCTGGAGAAGAGAAGGTTAAGGGGTGATATGATAGCCATGTTCAAATATATAAAAGGATGTCATATAGAGGAGGGAGAAAAGTTGTTTTCTGCTGCTCCTGAGAAGAGGACACGGAGCAATGGATTCAAACTACAAGAAAGAAGATTCCACCTAAACATTAGGAAGAACTTCCTGACAGTAAGAGCTGTTCGACAGTGGAATTTGCTGCCAAGGAGTGTGGTGGAGTCTCCTTCTTTGGAGGTCTTTAAGCAGAGGCTTGACAGCCACCTGTCAGGAATGCTTTGATGGTGTTTCCTGCTTGGCAGGGGGTTGGACTGGATGGCCCTTGTGGTCTCTTCCAACTCTATGATTCTATGATTCTAAGTTACTCTTACTTAAATTTTGTAGTAAAACGTCTCCACACACACACACACACACACACACACACACACACACACACACACACAAAAGCCACACTGGATCTCAACAGATCTCTGATGCACGCTCTCCTTTCTCTCAGCAGGTATCCTCCCGGGGTTGTCAGCGTGGCTCCACCTGGTCTACCTACCGCAGTAGAAGGAATAGTCCCCAACGCCATGTCCCTATCGCATGGGCTTCCTCCTGTCACCCACCCTCCCCACGCTCCTTCTCCTGGCCAGACAGTCAAACCGGAAGCTGATAGAGACCATCCTAACGACCAGTTGTAGCCTAAGAAAACATCATTCCCAACACGGGCAACTTTGGAAAGTGCGCGGAAAACCAATTGGACTTGGAATAGATGCAAAATCATGAACACACAGAGGAGGCCATATTATGTTTTAGAAAGTGGTCCAATATGCAGTATAACGAGAAATGGTGGGAAGATGAAAGATTTGAAAACTTTATTCCTCCATATAAAATGTAGTTTGTCCCTGTTCAGTGACCTGATTCACTGTTTTCTGTGTCCTATGGGTTCTTTGTTAAGCCAGAGAAGTTAGTAGTTTAATTATATCATGAATGTACTTGTCTGTGTACAGTTTTTAGAACATTAACATGGGTTTGTTTGCTTAGTTGTCAACAAGAAAAAAATATATATAAGGGAGGCATTCGACAAACCATTTTTTGAGATTTGGGATCCTTTGTTTTTATATGTTTAAAAATGCCTAAAAACGAAGCAGTTGGTGAACTTCTCAGGACAACGATTTTTCCCATTTTTCTTTCTATGCCACGCAGTGCATTGTTTTTTCTACCTTCTTGTCTTATTTTTTTAGAATAATTTAATAAAGTAAAAACAGTTTCTCCTAATTTCGGCACAAATTCCCCTTATTTCAGAATGAAGACATTTCAAAGAGATTTTGAGGTGCAAAATAAAGGTTTTTTTTATAAACGAGCATCATGCTTTTTGTCACCGGTTAATATATATTATTGGTGGGATGCAGAGAGAGATTGAGAGAAGCACTAGACTACTGAAAAGTATCTGCATTTCATTGCCTACATGGATTCCTTCCTGGTAATGTGGTAGGCTAGCAATATTTTGGGTTAAAATCATGTTTGTGACTGTGTCCATTTGTATGAATTATTATTTTCAAGAAATAAAAATTCCAAACAAATACCATGTGCACCATATATATGCATATATACATATTTATTTATGGGTGATTGCTCATTGTTGTAATGCTTTCTCAGAAGAACAACACCACCATGAAATGCAGTTCTTTTAAATACAGTATTTTACTGCAAGGGTAGGGATATGTTTGGCCTTCAGCTCGGACTCCCACCCACCCCGGCCTTTGTAGCCATTGTCAGTGGTTAAGGAAAACAGAAGCTGAAATCTAACAGCAAATGGAAAACGACAGCTTCTGCATCCCTGTTTTTACTGACTGGAAAGCTGAAAATGATGTACCGTATTTTTCGCTCCATAAGACGCACTTTTTTCCTCCTAAAAAGTAAGGGGAAATGTCTGTGCGTCTTAGGGAGCAAATGTGTGGTCCCTGGAGCTGAACTGCCCAGGGGCAAAAGCAGATCATGCTTTTTTTAAAAAAGAGAAGGGGGTGTTGAAAGGAAGCCCGCTGAGCAGCTGCTCAGCAAACGATCGGGGAGAGAGATAAGGGGGAGAGATTCCAGCCCCGCCCCCTTGCAGAGGGAGGCTGTTTCCCCAGCGACATGTGACTGGCTGATTAGATTATCTGTCTGGAAACTGTAGAAATGGCTCCCTTTCCTGAAGCTGCAGAACTGTGAGTTAAACCCCATAAAACAGGATTTTTTCCCTTTGCAAAGTAAGCTCAACAACTTTGAGCTGATCCTCAAAAAATGGGGCTTTTCTCCTTTGCAAAAGAAGCTGCAGAAATTTGAGCTGATCCACGAAAAATGGGGCTTTTCTCCTTTGCAAAGTAAGCTCAACAACTTTGAGCTGATCCTCAAAAAATGGGACTTTCTCCTTTGCAAAAGAAGCTACAGAAATTTGAGCTGATCCTCAAAAAATTGGGGCTTTCCCCCTCTAAAAACTAGGTGCGTCCTATGGTCAGGTGCGCCTTATAGAGCGAAAAATACGGTATATTGGAAAAGAACTGCTTTCGTTTCACTTATTCTATCTATGCGAATCTGTTTTCTTACATCTTGGGACATAAAGGTACTTCAGTTTTTGTTTTGAAAGAGCATCAACCAGCCACAGAGCAGCCAGTTTTATGTATATATAGTTCTCATTGCAAACCAATATAACAATAGTGGCATAAACATTCCGCGTGCATATTAAAAAACTACTTTGACTAAGAATAAATGGATTAAATGTGGAAAACAATCCTACTGGAAACGTTTCCATATTTCATACACACACACCCCATCCATTCTTTACCTCAGTCAGCCACTGAAGCAAATTATGGTGAAATAAAAACCTGGTGAAAGGGTCACTCTTTATTTTACACAATTTTCTGCAAAAAGAGCAGCCTGCAATGCTGTTGGGTTTTGAATATGCTCTGTTGATGCCCATAAATGTTCAATTTTCTTCTTCTTACCCTTAGATCTTTATTACACTCCTCTATCTTTCGATTAAATAATGGCTTCCACATTTTTGCATTATGGCTCTGTCCCTCCCTTCCTAACTACCTCTTAACCCTCATCCCTCCAGATTATTTAGAGTTCAGACAATCTACTATATATTTGGAAAGTGGTTTGTCTGCCTGCCTGTCTTATTTTCTATAGGCTTGGCTGCCTCTCAAGATATTGCCAGCAAACTCAGCTCAGGGTTCTTCACCATTTGTATGCATGGTGCCATTTTGTGTCAAGATGGCGGTCGAAAATGTCACTTTGGTGTGACTTTGCCCGTTTTCGGTCATGGGTTCAAACGCCTCGATATATTGTCACCAAGCTTGGCACGAGGGTCCCTGAGGTGGAGGGTAGCAATCTTTGCCAGCATTTGGACACTGGCCCTGTTTTGAACCAAGATGGTAGACCGAAATGTCACTTTGGCCAAACTCAGCAGAGGGGTACCCAAAGCTGGGGCCGCAGAGGGCTTTGTTGCCACATGGACTCCAGGTGCCATTTTGATTAAAGTTGGCAAACTGAAACATGAGTCTGGCATGACGCCACCAGATTTTTGACATGACCAGTCCAAACGCACAAATTATTCTACCTGTTGGAAACAGAAAACAAAACCCTCAAATGTATTTTGCTTTCTACAGATTCCCAAGGAAGCCCAGTCACTCCCTACTAGTCCTTTTATATCAGGAAGTGTGGAGCTGGTTATCATTACACCCCAGAGTCAGCTTCAGCTAATAACTGGTTTAATTTGATTCTGAGTGATGGATTTTGTGGCGGTACTGAAGCTTGTCTGAAAAAAGTACTGAACTTTGGCAGGATCATGCCACTTATTTCCTATGTTTCCCTTGGAGATGCTAAAAAATATTTAAGCTATTGGTAGTTACCACTAGGTGGCAAAAATGGTGTATTAATGTATTGATGCTGAGATACATTACAAAATCAGATTTTGGGGTGCAACGCACAAACAGTAATTAGAATATATTCTTTGCAGCCGGCATTTTACATGTTAAGATGCCCGAGACCTATTGAGACAAGAAGGCAGATTTACTGTTACCGATCATTAGCAACTTGACAAAAGAGAGACTAACCTTTCTTCTGTCCTGATGTGATTTTGCATGTCTTGGAAGCTTGATAGATTTCCCCACCTTATCCAGGGCAGAAGAAGCAAAATCATTCCTTCCAACCTAATTTCTAAGGTCTGGCTTAACTGTAAACGAGAAAAAGAAAAAGTGTTCCATACCCTTGTACTTCTGAGAGCCTGTGTGGTGTAGTGGTTAAGAGCGGTAGACTCGTAATCTGGTGAACCGGGTTTGATTCCCCGCTCCTCCACATGCAGCTGCTGGGTGACCTTGGGCTAGTCACACTTCTCTGAAGTCTCACAGCCTCACACACCTCACAGAGTGTTTGTTGTGGGGGAGGAAGGAAGATTGTTAGCTGCTTTGAGACTCCTTAAAAAGGTAAAGGGACCCCTGACCATTAGGTCCAGTCGTGACCGACTCTGGGGTTGCGGCGCTCATCTCGCATTATTGGCCAAGGGAGCTGGCGTACAGCTTCCAGGTCATGTGGCCAGCATGACTAAGCCGCTTCTGGCAAACCAGAGCAGCGCACGGAAACGCCGTTTACCTTCCCGCTGCAGCGGTACCTATTTATCTACTTGCACTTTGACGTGCTTTCGAACTGCTAGGTTGGCAGGAGCAGGGACCAAGCAACGGGAGCTCACCCCGTCACAGGGATTCGAACCGCCGACCTTCTGATCGGCAAGCCCTAGGCTCTGTGGTTTAACCCTCAGCGCCACCCACGTCCCTTGAGACTCCTTGTTGTTGTTCAGTCGTTCAGTCGTGTCCGACTCTTCGTGACCCCATGGACCAGAGCACGCCAGGCACGCCTTTCCTTCACTGCCTCTCGCAGTTTGGCCAAACTCATGTTAGTAGCTTCGAGAACACTGTCCAACCATCTTGTCCTCTGTCATCCCCTTCTCCTTGTGCCCTCCATCTTTCCGAACATCAGGGTCTTTTCCAGGGAGTCTTCTATTCTCATGAAGTGGCCAAAGTATTGGAGCCTCAACTTCAGGATCTGTCCTTCTAGTGAGCATGCAGGGCTGATTTCTTTAAGAATGGATAGGTTTGATCTTCTTGCAGTCCATGGGACTCTCAAGAGTCTCCTCCAGCACCATAATTCAAAAGCATCAATTCTTCGGCGATCAGCCTTCTTTATGGTCCAGCTCTCACTTCCGTACATCACTACTGGGAAGACCATAGCTTTAACTATACGGACCTTTGTCGGCAAGGTGATATCACTACTCCTTAGGGTAGTGATAAAGCAGGATATCAAATCCAAACGCTTCTTCTTTAGATATCTTTAAGCATTTTTCTTCTTCCCAATTTAACTTAAAGATATGTTAAGAGTAAACCTGTTCTAGCTTGTGTGGCTGCAATAATAACAACAACAACAATACTAAATCAAAGCTAAGTAAGAAGAAGAAGAAGAGTTTGGATTTGATATCCCGCTTTATCACTACCTGAAAGAGTCTCAAAGCGGCTCACATTCTCCTTTCCCTTCCTCCCCCACAACAAACACTCTGTGAGGTGAGTGGGGCTGAGAGACTTCACAGAAGTGTGACTAGCCCAAGGTCACCCAGCAGCTGCATGTGGAGGAGCGGAGACGCGAACCCGGTTCCCCAGATTACGAGTCTACCGCTCTTAACCATTACACCACACTGCACAATTCTTTTGATATGGGAACCAGCGACGGAGCAAGCTGGTTGGGTGCCTAGGGTGGCGCTCTTGCCCTGTGCCCAGGAGTGGGGCCAGCCAAGGCAAGACGCTCCGTGGGGCCTCTGAGGAGTCTGCCTGCCTCCTCCCACTCAGCCGCCCTACAGCTGAGGGGAAGGTGGCGGGTGGACCGTTTGGGGCAGCGCGGAGCCTGTGGGCGCCCAAGCCACTGCGTCACTCCCAGGAGACATGCATGGCTTGAGTGCGAAGCAGGCCCCGCAGTGAGTGCCGCCCAGCATTTTCTCACCCCCTCAGTGGTGACACCCGGGGCAAACCACCCCCACCGTACCCCCTTCCTCCGCCCCGATGGGAAGTGCATTAAAGAAGAGAGGAGGATATTAAAGACACAGGGAGTTAACAAATCGTCTGGGGGAAGCCTGCCATACGCATGGTCTACTCCAGGCAGCAAAATGCCTTGGGCCCAGTGAATGGTGTTGAGTATGCAGTTGCTAACCCCTGCTTGGGTTCCATGGTCACTGCAGATGGTGACAGCAGTCACGAAATTAGAAGACGCCTGCTTCTTGGGAGAAAAGCAATGACAACCCTAGACAGCATCTTAAAAAGCAGAGGAGACATCACCTTGCCGACAAAGGTCCGTATAGTTAAAGCTATGGTTTTCCCAGTAGTAATGTATGGAAGTGAGAGCTGGACCATAGAGAAGGCTGGTCGCCGAAGAATTGATGCTTTTGAATTATGGTGCTGGAGGAGACTCTTGAGAGTCCCATGGACTGCAAGAAGATCAAACCTATCCATTCTTAAAGAAATCAGCCCTGAGTGCTCACTAGAAGGACAGATCCTGAAGTTGAGGCTCCAGTACTTTGGCCACCTCATGAGAAGAGAAGACTCCCTGGAAAAGACCCTGATGTTGGGAAAGATGGAGGGCACAAGGAGAAGGGGACGACAGAGGACAAGATGGTTGGACAGTGTTCTCGAAGCTACCAACATGAGTTTGGCCAAACTGCGAGAGGCAGTGAAGGAAAGGCGTGCCTGGCGTGCTCTGGTCCATGGGGTCACGAAGAGTCAGACACGACTGAACAACAACAACAACAACAACCCCTGTTTATTGTGTATGAATTGCCAAAGAGCAAGCAGTAGTGGTGGTGGTGGTGGGGATTAAATACAAAGACTGCAACCTGAAAATGGATATTTTTCATTTATTTAAAAATTATGAATGTATACGCGGATGTTCATGTTGCCAAGTCACACTGCATTTGCATCTGGCTCTGTGATTTCAAGCTGCTGGAAAAGAGATGCACTTTTTATCACAGAAATGGCTCCTGGCATGTAATGCCTGCTTCACACAAACTTCTCCCAGCAGACCTGTGTTCACAAACACGGAATTTGGGAGAGAGGCAGAGCTCAGCATTCCCTTCCTCCGATTCTTCCTCTCTACAATGTATTTCCTTAATTGAAAAGTATAGTTTTAGTTCCACAGTACATTATTGCCATAGCTGTTACATTTGAGCTAAGCAAGTAAGAGGATGAACCAGGGGCGTAGCGTGTCGCTTGGCTACCGGGGGCAGCAAGCCAAGCGGCACCCCTGGGGACGGGGCGTCGCTCCGTGCGCATGACGTCACGGCGCCGCGGCAAGGAGGAGAGGGACAGGCCTGCCAGGAAGAAGAAGAAGAAGAAGAGTTTGGATTTGATATCCCGCTTTATCACTACCCGAAGGAGTCTCAAAGCGGCTAACATTCTCCTTTCCCTTCCTCCCCCACAACAAACACTCTGTGAGGTGAGTGGGGCTGAGAGACTTCAAAGAAGTGTGACTGGCCCAAGGTCACCCAGCAGCTGCATGTGGAGGAGTGGAGACTCGAACCCGGTCTCCCAGATTAGAGTCTACCGCTCTTAACCACTACACCACACTGGCTCCTGGCTACCGCTCTTAACCACTACACCACACTGGTGTCACCCCCTCCTGGCTGGCCAGTCCCTCCCCTCCATGCTGCGGCTCCGCCCAGGGAGCCCAGCGGCTTTTTTCCACGCTGAAAGGGGGGGAAGGCTATTATCGGCGCTGCCGGGGCGGAGCCACAGGGGCAGCCAGCAAGGGGGGGTGTCATGTCAGCGAAAAGCGTGACACCCCTCCTTGCTGGCCGCCCCTGCGGCTCCGCCCCGGCAGCGCCGAAAATAGCCTTAAAAAAAAAAAAAGGCCCAGGGCGGCTTTGGAGGCGCGGGGGGCGCCCGACTGTCACCCCCACCAGGGGGCGCTGCCCGGGGCGGCCCGCCCCCTCGGCCCCCCTTGCTACGCCCCTGGGATGAACTATCACCCTGCAGGATGGCACATAAAAGCCACCAGCATCTGGGACTTCTCTGCTCTTTGCTTAGACAGAAAACACTGGTTACGTAAAAGTCCCCACAATGAGGGGATTTCGGCCTCTGTTTCAGCTGTTTCTTTGCGTGATGCAAACTGAGTTGGCATGGATGCAGACTTCTCTACACCTAACCTAGAAGTAAAATGCAGTGTAAACATAATGTGAGTTGTTACTCTTTTGCCATGAAGTTAATTCTGAAATGCAGTCCTGAGTTTGTCTGTCCCCTGAGAGCTGAAGTGCGTTGCAGAAGTCGAGTGGTCTTGAGCACCACAGTGACATATATTTTATTTGTTGTTAGCTGTCACCTGGCAGCAGTCATTACATCAGGCTGCAGCAGAGGAAGGAAGGCAGGCGGGGATGGAGGAGAACTGCGGAGAAACCAGCAATGTTTGATGCCTTCTCTGCTTGAACTTTCTACCCCAGCTGGTCATTAGAGGATAGGGTTGTATTCCTTCTGTACGTTTCCGAGCACAATTCAAAGTGAAGGAGCGTCTCCACCCTCATCGTTCAGCCCAGAAACTGAGGTCCAGCTCCGAGGGCCTTCTGGCAGTTCCCTCACTGCGAGAAGTGAGGTTACAGGGAACCAGGCAGAGGGCCTTCTTGGTAGTGGTGCCCGCCCTGTGGAATGCCCTCCCATCAGATGTCAAGGAAATAAAAAACTATCTGACTTTTAGAAGACACCTGAAGGCAGCCCTGTTTAGGGAAGTTTTTAATGCTTGAACTTTTATTGTGTTTTTAATATCCTGTTGGAAGCCGCCCAGAGTGTCTGGGGAGGCCCAGCCAGATGTACAGGTATAAGTAGTAATAATAATAATAATAATAATAATAATAATAATAATAATAGTAAAGGTAAAGGTAAAGGGACCCCTGACCATTAGGTCTAGTCGCGGACGACTCTGGGGTTGTGGCACTCATCTCGCTCTATAGACCGAAGGAGCCGGCGTACAGCTTCTGGGTCATGTGGCCAGCATGACTAAGCCACTTCTGGCGAACCAGAGCAGCGCACGGAAACGCCATTTACCTTCCCGCCGGAGCGGTGCCTATTTATCTACTTGCACTTTGACGTGCTTTCGAACTGCTAGGTTGGCAGGCGCTGGGGCCGAGCAACGGGAGCTCACTCCGTCGCGGGGATTCGAACCGCCGACCTTCCTATCTGCAAGCCCTAGGCTCAGTGGTTTAGACCACAGTGCCACCCGCGCCCGTTCTTTAGTATATTTTGCTGTGATTTTATTTGTTAGGTACTTTTGGTCTGAGATTCTAAGTGCTGCACTGCATAGATATATTTGCATGTGCATTTGTGATATAGAAATGAAAAAAAACTCGAAGACAAATAAAACAATGACCTGAAAACTTGTTTACTTCCTCCACAATCCGTTTTCCTTCTGCGTCATGGCTGTAATCTTGAGGGAAGGGACTGACTTTCTTTTGTGACCCATAAACCTTTCTTGGCTGAAGAAACCCTTTAAACAACAACAACGACAACAACGTATAGTATGTTACATGTCCAGGAGAAAAGCACCTATCATTTAAAGATGGATTGTTGTTATGGTTCGGAAATTATTTCAGTACTGGTAGGTCACTCTCTCCCTGGAGTGGAATCACTTTCCTCTTTCAAGTATTTTAGGGGAAAATCCACCTGGGCTTTTCTCTGTTTTTCATGGCATGAAAAAGTGCACTTAGAGGTGAAACCTCCTCAGCAATGCTCTCAATGTCATTTGCATCTGGAGAGCACATTCGAGGGCCTCTGGGGCAATCGGCCTTGACTGAAGACATAATTGTAAGATGAATCTTGCTCTGGAAACCTACTCCAGATACAATTGCCAGTTGGCCTTTCACTGCTCAGAGACTTACGACGTCTCCTCCTTAGTATATGATTAGAAAAACAGTCCAGCAGCAACATTTAAGGCACTGCTGCACAGAATAAAGTTTACCTGGGTTTACTAAGACAGTTACTCGTAGTTTCAATCGCTGGCTGATCACCTTGTAGCAGAAAGGGACACAGCAATAGAATAGGGGCAATGTTTTTAAATTAAAGCTGATTTCACCTTCTGCAAACCCAGTTGGATATTTTTCTTTATTTATTCTTCTTTTCTTTTCTTTCTCCAAGTGCGACTGGGAGCCCTGAGAACCCTTCTTTGCCTTTTACTGTTTATTCATTTATGCACTTGACTCAAAGGTTGTCACAAAAGCAACAGGACAGGGGGGAAATGGCACATCTTTTACTGTTGTAGGTCAGCATGTTAGGGTTGCAGTCAGAGAATCAGGGAAACACTTAATCACAGAGTTGGAAGGGACCGCAAGAGCCATCTCGATCAACTCCCTACAATGCAGAAATCTCTGCTACAGCATCGATTGAAGGTGGCCATCTAACCTCTGCTTGAAAATCTTGAAGGAAGGAGAGTCCGCACAACCCCCTAAGTGAGTCCGTTCCACTTTCAAACAGCTCTTACCGCCAGAAGTTATTCCTGATGTTTAATCAGAATCTCCTTTCTTGTAACTTGAAGCCATTGGTTTGAGTCCTACCCTCCGGAGCAGGAGAAAATAAACTTGGTCCATCTTCCATGTGACAGCCCTTTAGATATTTGAAGATAGCGACCGTATCTCCTCTCAGTCTCCAGTCTTCCAGGCTAAACCATAGCTGTCAACTTTCGGATTTGAAAATAAGGGATTTTCCCCAAACTTTCGGATTTGAAAATAAGGGATGCCGCCAGGGCGGTGCAATGGCACCAAGTAGCCTCGCCACCCTGCGCTCCAGAGGCTGCGCGCGAACGGGTGAGCGAAAGAGCAAGCGCATAGACGGCAGGCAGGCTGTCTGTCTGGTTGGGCGTGAGGGTCTGGCTGCACAAGGCATGCAAGCTCCGCCCCCAGTCGGTCTCAGACTCCTTATTGGCAGCCGAGGAGCAACGCAGCTGAGGAGCCTCCCTGGCCGGCAGGGAGGGAGAGGAGCTGCTTCCTTTGAAATCCGGGAAATTTAAGGGATATCAACAATCCGGGATAGCAGCAGGAAACGGCATTGGAATAAGGGAGTTTCCCACAAAAAAAGGGAGGGTTGACTGTTGTAGCGTGGGGCTAATGATTTCAGCTAGTGATTTCAGCTCTCTGACATTGCAGGCAAGGAGACAGCGTCTTCATGTAACAACTCTTTATTCAGGCAACAAGACAAGACTGAGGGAAGGAGGGAGGGGGGCTACATTTATAGGGACAGAGACATGGCAAGGAAAAGATACATTTTGGAGGGAACAATCTCAAGCAATCACACAGCAGCTTTTTGGTGGGAACCAATAAAGCTGAGGATCCAAATACAGCAGCTTGAATAAACCAATAGAAGCTGTTCCTTCTGGAACAGGAATGCAGTTACTTTACAGACAATAGTAATACAGAGATAACCTTTGAATCAATACACAACACCCCTTCCCCCCTAGTGAGCACAACACACGTAATCCCTTAGATACTGTGGGGTGCTGCGACTTCTTCTTGACCTCCTGACAACAGGTGTGGCAGGTACAGGATTAGGTATTACCTGCGGTGGAGGGGCTATTGTAGTCGTTGTGTCAGGAACAGAGGGAGTCTCAGACAGCTCAGAGTCCCCTACCTGTTCCTCATCCTCATGAGGACTAGCAGGACCAGGTTCATTTGCTGAAACCTCTGGTGCCTGCATCTCTGGGCCATTTCCACTCTGGCCTTGCAGCTGTGTGTCATTAGCAGGGGGAGGAGTATCCTCAGCCTGTACATTCTCCGCATCTGACTCCTCCCTGCTGGGCGCCCGGCGCCTCAGCTGATCTATATGTCTCCTCCAAACCTGCCCATTTTCCAAAGTTATGTAATAGGACACAGGTCCACTAGCCCGGGTGATCACACCTGCCACCCACCGTGGACCTCGTGCATAGTTTCTCACCCAGACCAGATCTTCAGGGGCGAGATACCTTGTTGTGTCACTCTCGGCCTGTGGGGGTGCTCTTGAATTGTGGTTTGGCACCTTGTCTAGGTGGACATAATCCAGCACCGTTACCAGCCTTCTACCTAGGAGCAGCTCCGCTGGCGACTTGCCCGTAGCAGTACACGGCGTCGCATGCTGCAAAAACAACATTCGGGCGATGCGAGCCGACCAGTCACCCTCCATTAAACGCGCAATGGATCCTTTGGCTGTTCGTACCATGCGCTCAGCCTGCCCATTGGAGGATGGGTGAAAGGGAGCTGATGTGACCCCTCTTATGAAGTTATCTGCCAAGAATGCCCTGAATTCTTGAGATACAAAAGCTGCTCCATTATCTGACACGATGGTCTCGGGCAGCCCGTGGGTCGCAAACAGCCGTCTCAACACTTTGATCACTGCGGCTGATGACATGCTGGGCACCATAGCTACTTCTAACCATTTGGAATACGCATCAACTATAACCAAAAAAACCTTCCCTTGGAATGGCCCAGCAAAATCTATGTGCAGCCGGCTCCAGGGAGTCCTGGACTGCTCCCACCAGTGGACCGGTGCTCTGGCCACTTCTGGGCGCACCTCTTGGCATGCCTTGCATGTCCGTACCCATTGTTCAACCTCATGGTCCATTCCCGGCCACCACACATAACATCGGGCTAGAGACTTCATCCTGACCATTCCCGGATGTCCCATGTGAAGCGTCTCTAGAACCCTGTTTCTCAGTGGTGCTGGGATGATCACCCTGTCTCCCCACAGGAGACAACCCTTGTGCAAGGATAACTCATGCTGCCTTGTTGCATAAGGCCTGAATTTTTCTTCATGCGGGCCACCTGGCCACCCCCTCCCCACCCAAGTGAGCACACGGGAAAGAACGGCATCTTTCCTTGTTCTCTCAGCTATTTCAGTAGCAGTTACAGGGGGCCCCGGAAGCGTTTCTAGCATCATGATGCGTTCCGCTGGGGCAGGATCCGCATCGCTCCCACCAGGAAGGGGCAATCGACTCAATGCATCAGCGTGGCCCAACCTTTTCCCCGGCACATGGGTCAGGGTGTACTGGAACCCATTCAGGAATATAGACCAGCGCAACATTCTGGGGGAGAGGATTTGCGGCGTTTGTTTGTTTGGGTTGAACAACCCTAACAGTGGCTTGTGGTCCGTTTCAATGGAGAAATGGCGACCATACACATAGTCATAGAACTTTTTGATCCCTGCCACAATTGCCAGTGCTTCTTTGTCAATTTGAGCATAGTTGCGCTCCGTGGGCGACAACGTACGGGAATAGAAAGAGATGGGCTTTTCCGACCCATCCGGTTCCCTATGGCTCAGCACAGCCCCCAGCCCATATTGAGAGGCATCACATGCCAGGACCAGTGGCTTCGACTCATCATAATGAGCAAGGACGCTCCTGCTAGTCAGCATTCCTCGCAAGGAGTCAAAAGCCTTCTGCTGTGCCTGACCCCAACGCCACACATTCTTTTTCTGCAATAATCTATGTAACGGTTCAGCTACCGAAGCTTTCTGGGGTAAGAATGAGTGATAAAAGTTAATAAGTCCCAGGAATGACTGCAACTCCGTCTTGTTCTGTGGGCGTGGTGCTTCAGTGATGGCCTTAATTTTAGCCTCCGTGGGGTGGATGCCTGCTGCGTCAATTTTAAAACCCAATAAGTCCACAGTTGGCACCCCAAAACTGCATTTTTCCTTTTTCAGTTGCAGCCCCACCTCCTTGAACTTGAGTAACGCTGCACGGACACGCTCAGTCAGTTCCTGGGGGTCTTTTCCAGCAATCAGAACGTCATCAAAAAATGGCAAGACCCCCGGCAGACCCCTTAACAGGCGCTCCATTAGCCCTTGAAAAATCCCTGGTGACACACAAACTCCAAACTGTAATCTGTTAACTCTGAACGCCCCTTTCTGAGTTACGATAGTCTGTGCTTCTGCTGATTGTGGGGTTACTGGCAGCTGTTGGTAAGCTTGTGCTAGGTCAATTTTGGCGAAAACCTTGCCCCCAGCCAGTTTTGCCAACAGCTGTGAGACGACTGGAATGGGGTATGAGTTTCCCCTGAGTGCCTTATTGATAGTACATTTGTAATCTGCACAGATCCTAACTTCCCCATTAGCTTTAAGGGGTGTAACTATTGGAGTTTCCCACTTGGCAGAGTCCACGGGTGAGAGAACTCCCTGCTTGACCAATTTATCCAGTTCTGCCTCAATCTTGGGTTGCAGTGCAAACGGCACTCGCCTTGGTTTGAGTCGGATTGGGGCCACCCCGGGGTCCAGCTCAAAGTCAATTGGGGGCCCTTTATAACAACCCAGTTTCCCATTAAAGAGTTCAGCAAATTCCTTGCATAACGCCTCACCCATCTCAGGGGAGGTTTGGATTGAATTAAGCCCTGATATACTCAGTCCCAGGGCAGGGAACCAGTCAGTGCCCAGGAGACTGGGGCGACTCCCCTCTGCAATCACCAGTTTGAGCACAGCCTGTTTGTCCCGGAACTGTACTTTCACGGCACACATTCCCAAAATGTGGATGCGGCCCGCTGAGTATGATTGCTAGGTTGTCGGGAAGGGCTCCAGAGAGGGAAACTTACCCCCAGGGAAAAACGTCCTCGCGGTCTGGTCCGAAACGATGGTGAATCCAGATCCGGAGTCCACCTCCATGTTGCACGGCTGACCCTCAATCTTCACCTTCACATGTGTCTTGCCTTGCGCTGGGAACTGCACGGTCTTCCCATTGATTTCCGTGAGGAAGTTGCAGTCCTCTAGGAGATGAGTCGCGGTGGATGGTCTGCGAAACGCCGATCTAGGTGATCCAGTTGCTCCTGACGTCGCTGATCTACAGACCCTGGCGATGTGTCCAGTCTTTCTGCATGTTCTACACATAGCATCACGGAAACGGCAATCCTTCCGCTCATGGTTCCCGCCACAGCCTGGGCAAGCGCTTCGGCGATCCTTGTGTGCTGTGCCGGCCTGACGCACCGACTCGACTCCGCGGACTGGGCTCTGACTCGGACTGACCACTAGCTCATCCATGGCATGCGCAGCTTCTTTCTGTGGCTTGGTGACCTTGCAACTGGCCTCACGCTCCTCTCTTTCATAATTCTCCGTAGCGGTGGCCTCCTTCAAGGCGGAAGCAAGGGTAACCTCTTCTTTGGCCACAATGCGTCTTCGGGCCTTTTTGCTGCTCAAGCCCCCTACAAATCGATCCAGGAGAGTCTCTTCCAGATTTTGAAAGCCACAGTGCTGAGCAAGCTTCCGGAGTTCAGCTAGAAATGCGGCCACAGACTCTCCAGTGCGCTGCTGCCTCTTATGGAACTCCATCCGCCGGGCCATCTTGGTCTCGGTAGGCGCCAGGTGGCTTGTTAGGCAGGCAAGAATATCCTTGAGAGATGTCTCACTCAGCTTCGCTGGGGCGAGCAATGCCTTGGCCAGCTTGAAGGTCTCAGGCCCACAGCAACTCAGGAACGTGGCCCTTCTTTTGCCGGCATCAGTGATTCCTTGAGCCGCCGCGAAGAACTCGAAGCGTTCAACGTAGTCTTCCCATAGGTGGGGCTCTGATGGCTGGAAGGGCTCCCATACCCTTGGACTCTCCATTCTCCAAGCGGTGGGGTCATCTTCTCAGCTGGCCAGTGAGTCTTGTCCTGTGCTGCAATCCAGACCCTGAGGCAGGCTGCGTTTAACTGCTCCTCAGCATTCCGGATCCCACCTTCGTTGCCAGTTGTTGTAGCGTGGGGCTAATGATTTCAGCTAGTGATTTCAGCTCTCTGACATTGCAGGCAAGGAGACAGCGTCTTCATGTAACAACTCTTTATTCAGGCAACAAGACAAGACTGAGGGAAGGAGGGAGGGGGGCTACATTTATAGGGACAGAGACATGGCAAGGAAAAGATACATTTTGGAGGGAACAATCTCAAGCAATCACACAGCAGCTTTTTGGTGGGAACCAATAAAGCTGAGGATCCAAATACAGCAGCTTGAATAAACCAATAGAAGCTGTTCCTTCTGGAACAGGAATGCAGTTACTTTACAGACAATAGTAATACAGAGATAACCTTTGAATCAATACACAACATGACAGCTATGGGCTAAACACGCCCAGCTACTTCAACCGTTCCTCATAAGGCTTCGTTTCCAGACCCTTGATCATCTTGGTCGCCTTCTTCTGCACACGTTCCAGTCACTAAGCAAAATGGGAAATCACTACATTTTGATAAAGATGGAAACAGCAAACTAAAAACAAGATTCCCATTTGCAGTAATATAATAAAAAGGTAAAGGTACCCCTGACCATTAGGTCCAGTTGTGGACGACTCTGGGGTTGTGGCGCTCATCTCGGTCTATAGGCCGAGGGAGCCGGCATTTGTCCGCAGACAGCTTCCAGGTCATGTGGCCAGCATGACTAAGCCGCTTCTGGCGAACCAGGGCAGTGCACGGAAACACCGTTTACCTTCCCGCCGGAGCGGTACCTATTTATCTACTTGCACTTGACATGCTTTTGAACTGCTAGGTGGGCAGGAGCTGGGACCGAACAATGGGAGCTCACCCCGTCGCGTGGATTCGAACTGCCGACCTTCTGATCAGCAAGCCCTGGGCTCTGTGGTTTAGACCACAGCGCCATTCGCGTCCAATAATATAATGGATTGGGGCATTTATTTAAGGAGTCAAATTGTGCTTGCTTGTTGGTGCTGGTCTCACCATCTGGACCAATGGCCAGGCAACTTTCTGCGTTCCTGTGGTCTACCCACCCCACCAAAAGATGATCACCACTGCAGGAGGACTGAGTACACACAAATGTCTTAGCTTGGCTCCTGAAGACTGACAAGGTTGGCGGCAGGACTGTCTCCCTGGAGAGAGCATTCGCCAGGACATGTGCTTGAGCAATATATGTGAGGGGGGAACAATGTTTGTGCAATCTTTATTGCAGTGAATGATTTAGGGTTGCTCCATCACCCATTGCAGGCACAAAGCAAAGGCCCTACTTCCTGAAAATTGTTAGCTCAGCAGCTGAAAGTTATTATTTTGAAGGTGTCCATGGTCGGATTTAGGTTTGATGAGGCCCTAGGCTACTGAAGGTAATGGGGCCCTTTATATGTCCATCTGTCCTTTGTCAACAACACATTGTCACTGTTTTTTTGTGTTGAATATATGCTATATGGTAATTTATGGACCTAATAGGTATCTAAAGCCATTTGCACATAACAAAAGACATTTTATTTTTTAATTTTAATTTTTATCATCTACAATACTGTTTTATTTATTTTATAGTACAGTACATTGATTATTGCTTTCACTTTATGGATCAATGGTCCCGTTGGATAGTAAAATTCATGTTAAATTGCTGTTTTGGGGGATGTATTTAAAAGTCTGGAACGGATTAATCTGTTTTGCATTACTTTCTATGGGAAAGTGCGCCTTGGTTTTGTGGAACGGTTTGGTTTTGGAACAGACTTCCGGAACGGATTAAGTTTGAGAACCAAGGTACCACTGTATATAGAAATGAGCAAACCAGTGACATTTTAGGGAGCAGGCTAGCAGGCGGGGCCCATTACTTACATCATAGGAGCCTACACAACACAAAACACTGTTGCTGTATGTAGGTTTTATTTTATTTGTTTTTTATCTTATATTTCGGAAATGGACATCCAGTTGTTTTTTCCTTTAAATTTTTTTGGGGCCCCCAAGAGAGTGGGGCCCTAAGCTATAGCTTGTTTAGCTTATACGTAAATCTGGCACTGTGCCACACCACGCCCTTTGGCCAACAACAAATTGTCACTGTTTTTTGTGCTGAATATATGCTGTATGGTAATTTATGGACCTAATAGGTGTGGGATGTAAGAATCAGGTGCAGTCAAACACAACATTTGCTAGACATGAAGGTTGTCTCAGTTCTCCAGCCATAAATTCTTGCCTTCCTGGACTGAGACAAAACTTCCTGTATGTAACTTGAGATGGTTAGAGAAGAACTCTCCTGGTTAGAGAAGAAGAACCACAGGCCGGGCCTCCATTTTGCCTCTTCTGTCTTCTCTCTCTCCTTTTTCTGATGACGTGATCACAGTAACAGGATCGCTAAGATGCACTCTTCGCTTCAGGCTAAGATAAGAAAAAGGGCTTTTCTCCCATAAGGAGATAGTCTTGTCATGTATACTGTTTAGTAACTTTTAAGTCTGCCTCTGGGATCCTTTGTGTGAACAGATGATTTCTTGTGAGTAAACGTTTTATACTTTACTGAAGACTGTGCAGTGTCTTATTTTGAGAGGGATTAAAAAGGGGAAGACACCAGGACAATATTTATAGAGACTCTAGTGAGTCTGTGCAAGCTATCTGCTGCGTGTGCGTTTAAAAGGGAAATGTTAACTGCAGATATTATAGAACTTGTAAACACAAGTTGGGATAGGATATCTTAAACAATATATCATCCCCCACATTCCTAAACATTCCCACAATAGGTATCTAAAGCCATTTGCACACAACAAGATAGGAGCCTACAAAACACTGTTGCTGTATGTAGGTTTTGTTTTATTTGTTTTTTATCTTATATTTTGGAAATGTACATCCAGTTTTTTCCCCCTTTAAATTTTTTGGGGGGGCCTCCAAGAGAGTGGGGCCCTAAGCTATAGCTTGTTTAGCTTATACGTAAATCCAGCACTGAAGGTGTCTTGCGCCAATAGTGTCCTGCTCTCACTTGCTTTTACTGTATTTTGCAACATCTCATCCCACCAATAATTATTCAGCCATTTCCCCCATGAAGTTTCTCTGACCTCAGACCTTTGGGGAAGACAAGCTTTAAAGTCAGGCAAGGTCAGAAGCACGTTGCCTGCATATAAAATCAGTTTATCGTGCCGGTTACTTCACAGTTTCTACATGCCAAGCAATTGTAGGCCAAATCAAACAATAATACGAGCAATGGATTGTGTGTGCAGTGTGTGCACTAGGCGGGGGGGGGGGGGAGAGACCACCCATAACAAATGGGGTGATTAGGGGGCTTTAACCCTTTGCCCCCTTGCTGTGGTCCAGATCCAGTGCAGCATACAGCGCTACTCCTGAAACCCTGCCAGCTCTTGCCTGCTACATTAGGGTGGGGAAGTGGATATTTTTTTATATTAAAAAAATGCTTTTTATTAATTTTCTTACTGAATAAACAAACATACACAATAAGATCACCAAGAGAAGAAAATGACAACTACAAACGAAGATATAAAAAAATAAGAAAAAAAAAGAAAGAGAGAAAAAAGAAAAAGAAAAAACATACATGCAACCATAAATCCATTAAGTTCTTGCATACGGACTTAGAATAATAATAATAATTTATTATTTATACCCCGCCCATCTGGCTGGGTTTCCCCAGCCACTCTGGGCGGCTTCCAACAGAACATTAAAATACAATAATCTATTAAACATTAAAAGCCTCCCTAAACAGGGCTGCCTTCAGATGTCTTCTAAAGGTCTGGTAGTTGTTGTTCTCTTTGACATCTGAAGGGAGGGCGTTCCACAGGGCGGGTGCCACTACTGAGAAGGCCCTCTGCCTGGTTCCCTGTAACTTGGCTTCTCACAGCGAGGGAACCGCCAGAAGGCCCTCGGAGCTGGACCTCAGTGTCCGGGCTGAATGATGGGGGTGGAGACGCTCCTTCAGGTATACTGGACCGAAGCCATTTAGGGCTTTAAAGGTCAGCACCAACACTTTGAATTGTGCTCGGAAACGTACTGGGAGCCAATGTAGGTCTTTCAAGACCGGTGTTATGTGGTCTCAGCGGCCGCTCCCAGTCACCAGTCTAGCTGCCGCATTCTGTATTAGTTGTAGTTTCCGGGTCACCTTCAAAGGTAGCCCCACGTAGAGCGCATTGCAGCAATCCAAGTGAGAGATAACTAGAGCATGCACCACTCTGGCGAGACAGTCTGCGGGCAGGTAGGGTCTCAGCCTGCGTACCAGATGGAGCTGGTAGACTGCTGCCCTGGATACAGAATTAACCTGCGCCTCCATTGACAGCTGTGAGTCCAGAATGACTTCCAGGCTGCGCACCTGGTCCTTCAGGGGCACAGTTACCCCATTCAGGACCAGGGAGTCCTCCACACCCGCCCGCATCCTGTCCCCCAAAAACAGTACTTCTGTCTTGTCAGGATTCAACCTCAATCTGTTAGCCGCCATCCATCCTCCAACCGCCTCCAGACGGTCACCATATTCTTTAAACCTAATTCATTTTCTTCTCAAATAGACTTCCATCTTCCTCTAAGTGGGTCTATTTTAACTACTTGTTTAACTGCTCCTTTTGTGGATTTTTTCTTTGGCTGTGCCAGCTCCAAGCTATCACAACTGAAGGATCCAAAGATATAGTCCGTATCTAAATGCTCTGGTGTGCTGTCCTGACATGCCCTGTTTCAGGACATGCCCCCTCCTCATCCTCTGGGAGAGAGGTGAGAGCGCTGCATCCTAACTACAGCCCCCCCCCCCAAGTCATCAGCATCGGGGAGTCAGAACTGCAGCCTTATGAAACCTTTCCAGCAGAAGCCCTCGAAGCAAGCTATTGTCAAGGCAGAACTATTTATATCTTTAATGCAACAAAGGCAGAAGAAGCATCCATCAGCTCTAAGTCAAGCAAGCAAGTCTATGTTCTAGCAATAAACTCTAGCTAACTTTTATGTCACATTAAGGGAGCTAGTTACATAATTAAAAACAAAGTAAACCATAACACACACACACACAAACACACACCATATAACTCATTGTGAATACTGCTTGGCTGCATCAGGTAACTAAATATAAAGCTGGTTTCAAAGGCAAGACAGACAGACTGTAAAATGTGGAAAGTCCCAACATAATCTTTATCAAGGTTTTCTGCAGCTTTTAACAAGCATAATCCTGTGCACAGAAGCCAAATTATAGCTCATTGGGTTTTTCTTTCTTTCCTGGAATAGGTGGTCTAGTCTGGCCGATTTGCTATGCTGCCAGTGTGGTGTAGTGGTTAAGAGTGGTGGACTTGTAACCTGATGAACCTGGTTTGCTTCCCCGCTCCTCCACATGCAGCTGCTGGGTGACCTTGGGCTAGTCACACTTCTCTGAAGTCTCTCAGCCCCACTCACCTCACAGAGTGTTTGTTGTGGGGGAGGAAGGTAAAGGACAATGTTGGCCGCTTTGAGACTCCTTCGGGTAGTGATAAAGCGGGATATCAAATCCAAACTCTTTTTTTTTTTTAATTAAAGATTTTCTTGATTTACAAGAGAATGTACAATGTCGCTCGTGTTTTTTCCCCATGTAACATTTTTACAAATCAGTTCTTCTAATTTCAACCTCTTTCAACACGGGTGAACAAAAACTCAGCACACACCTCCCCTTGAGGGGTGCCATGTCCCATTTCGCCCACCCTGGCCCTACCAAAGCCTTGCTTACTGGGGTTTACACTCTTCTTTCAGGATTTTCCCCTTCTTCTATTTGACATAGGTAAAGGTAAAGGGACCCCTGACCATTAGGTCCAGTCGTGTGCGACTCTGGGGTTGCGACACTCATCTCGCATTATTGGCCTAGGGAGCCGGCGTACAGCTTCCGGGTCATGTGGCCAGCATGACTAAGCCACTTCTGGCAAACCAGAGCAGCGCACGGAAACGGCGTTAACCTTCCCGCTGGAGCGGTACCTATTTATCTACTTGCACTTTGACGTGCTTTCGAACTGCTAGGTTGGCAGGAGCAGAGACCGAGCAACGGGAGCTCACCCCATCGCGGGGATTCGAACCACCGACCTTCTGATCGGCAAGCCCTAGGCTCTGTGGTTAACCCACAGCGCCACCTGCATCCCTTCTATTTGACATACAAGAGCCTTTTAAATCTCAGGTCACCTGTGAGCTTGTGTTGCGGCCACACCTGTTTCTTCAGATGCCTCCCACTTTTCTTTCTTGTCGGAACGGCTTGCAATTGTTCCTTAAATATGTCACCTTTGGAAACTCCCATCCATCTTGGTCTCCCTTCTCTTTGGGTATTTCTAGCCGTGGGATCTCACGCAGTAGTTCCTTGAGTTTTCTGAAATCAGCTTTGTTGAGTAGTCAGGAGTGCAACACTGTGTGCTCCCATCCCACCCACCTTCTGTGTTATCTTGCTACAGCTAAGATGCCTGCATCTGTTTGAAAATTAAACCCTCAAAAGATCTCCTGCGCTCTTTCGCAAGCCAGTGTGTGTGTGTGTGTGTGTTTGCTTTTTGTTTTTCGTTCACGGTCTACATTCTCCTCTTGTCCCTATTAAACAGTCAAGCCTCACATCCATTTCTGCAGGTTTTCCCAGTAGTGATGTATGGAAGTGAGAGCTGGACCATAAAGAAGGCTGTTCGCCGAAGAATTAATGCTTTTGAATTATGGTGCTGGAGGAGACTCTTGAGAGTCCCATGGACTGCAAGAAGATCAAACCTATCCATTCTTAAGGAAATCAGCCCTGAGTGCTCACTGGAAGGACAGATCCTGAAGCTGAGGCTCCAAGACTTTGGCCACCTCATGAGAAGAGAAGACTCCCTAGAAAAGACCCTGATGTTGGGAAAGGTTGAGGGCACAAGGAGAAGGGGACGACAGAGGATGAGATGGTTGGACAGTGTTCTCGAAGCTACCAACATGAGTCTGACCAAACTGCGGGAGGCAGTGGAAGACAGGAGTGCCTGGCGTGCTCTGGTTCATGGGGTCACGAAGAGTCGGACACGACTGAACGACTGAACAACAACATATATATGAGAAAGAACTGCATGGGAAATATATCTTCCTTAATTTTCAGGGTGATACATTTCTGATACGAGATTAATCACTGAAACAGAATTCCCATAGGAAGTCCCCTTTGCAACTTTCTTCAGCTCGCAGATCATCATGAGCAAGGTTCTTGCTAGGGAGAGATTGTGTTCTTCAGGAAAAGCTCAACAGATTTTACAAGCTATGACGCAAGCTATGAAGAATTTTAGCAGTGGTACAACGCAGACAGATTTATGGAAGCTGGAGGAATCAAGGATTAAACCCTCTTCTGACTGGTGTAAAACAGCCTGATCTCTCCAGCCAGCTGGAAAGGGAGATCGTGGCAACGTCCAACCAAAGAAAATTAATCTATTTTCATAGTGCAGTGCAGTCTAGAGATGAAGACAGGCAGCAGTTGTGGAGACAAACAAATGGAGTTTATTGCTTATATGCACAGAGGTCAACAAAAAAAACAAGGTTCATGAGGACAGAGGCCCACATGTGTTAATTTTGTTATATTGGCGGTGGTGGGAACCAGAAAATGGAATATAAGTAATGTCTTCACTAACTGGGGTATATTTGGGGAGGGGCAGAATCATGCTCCTTCTAGGGTAGTTCCTCCATCTTTGATCCCCACCCTGCTCTCAGTTCACACCCTGCTCTCAGCTCACCACAGTGTGGTGTAGTGGTTAAGAGCAGTAGACTCGTAATCTGGTGAACCGGGTTTGCGTCTCCGCTCCTCCACATGCAGCTGCTGGGTGACCTTGGGCTAGTCACACTTCTCTGAAGTCTCTCAGCTCCACTCACCTCACAGAGTGTTTGTTGTGGGGGAGGAAGGGAAAGGAGAATGTGAGCCGCTTTGAGACTCCTTCAGGTAGTGATAAAAGGTAACGGTAAAGGGACCCCTGACCATTAGGTCCAGTCGTGACCAACTCTGGCGTTGCGAGCTCATCTCGCATTATTGGCCGAGGGAGCCGGTGTACAGCTTCCAGGTCATGTGGCCAGCATGACAAAGCCGCTTCTGGCGAACCACAGCAGCGCACGGAAATGCCATTTACCTTCCCGCTGCAGCGGTACCTATTTATCTACTTGCACTTTGACATGCTTTCGAACTGCGAGGTTGGCAGGAGCAGGGACCGAGCAATGGGAGCTCACCCCATTGCGGGGATTCGAACCGCCGACCTTCTGATCAGCAAGCCCTAGGCCCTGTGGTTTAACCCACAGCGCCACCCGCATCCCTAAGATAAAGCGGGATATCAAATCCAAACTCTTCTACTTTTTCTTCTTCTTCTTCTTCTTCTTCTTCTTCTTCTTCTTCTAGAAGTTGACAGCGGCCACACCCTGAGAAACAGCTTTGACTGGCTGTCTAAACCAGGTGAGCGTAGCTGATGAGTTGGGGACTTGCCAGTGAGTTAGGGACTTGTCCATCCCCTGCATGTGAAGACAGGATCCAGAAGATTGAGCAGGTGAGATCAATAGTGGGCCCAATGGTCAAGAAGGAGGTTACTGCACATGCTGTAGGGGGAAATGAGGGGCAGATGGGGTTTGTCCACCTGGAAAGGTAGCCCATCTAGGAGGAGGAATATACTGATCCTAAACCTCCGCTGCCTTGTGGATATTCTCAACCATGGCAAAGGCTTCGGGAGTAAACCCTGAGGAACAATCCATACTCGCTGCCGTGTGGGGCATCTTCAGGAGAAGAAAAGGCTACAGCCCAGAGTGGAGTCCCTAAGGCTGTTGGGTGATGCCTTGTCTACCTCCTGCAGCCAAGCTGGTGCCAAATGTATTGCTTTCCTTTCCTTTGGACCACATCAGTAAAGCCGACAGAGAGCCAGTGTGGTGTAGTGGTTAAGAGCGGTAGTCTCGTAATCTGGTGAACCGGGTTCGCGTCTCCGCTCCTCCACATGCAGCTGCTGGGTGACCTTGGGCTAGTCCCACTTCTTTGAAGTCTCTCAGCCCCACTCACCTCACAGAGTGTTTGTTGTGGGGGAGGAAGGGAAAGGAGATTGTTCGCCGCTTTGAGACTCCTTCGGGTAGTGATAAAGCGGGATATCAAATCCAAACTCTTCTTCTTCATCATCTGGGCAGCCCAGGACTGCCGCACACACTTGCGTCCCAAAGAAGTCACTTCAGTGTTGCTAATGCAGCAAAAACAATGTGGGAGGTAGCAGTTATGAGTTATGAGCTCAACCTGATTGGCATAAAGTACAAGCACTTGTTGTTGTTATTTAGTCGTTCAGTCATGTCCGACTCTTCGTGACCCCATGGACCAGAGCACGCCAGGCACTCCTGTCTTCCACTGCCTCCCGCAGTTTGGTCAGACTCATGTTGGTAGCTTCGAGAACACTGTCCAACCATCTCGTCCTCTGACGTCCCCTTCTCCTTGTGCCCTCCATCTTTCCCAACATCAGGGTCTTTTCCAAGGAGTCTTCTCTTCTCAGGAGGTGGCCAAAGTATTGGAGCCTCAACTTCAGGATCTGTCCTTCCAGTGAGCACTCAGGGCTGATTTCCTTCAGAATGGATAGGTTTGATCTTCTTGCAGTCCATGGGACTCTCAAGAGTCTCCTCCAACACAATAATTCAAAAGCATCAATTCTTTGGCGATCTTCTTTATGGTCCAGTACAAGCACTACAGGTTGCCTTTTCCAGTGGTATCTCACTGGTCGGATCCCCAAGGACATGCTCTGCCAGGAGATAGATTCAGGTCCGTTGGCCGACCAACTCTGTGTTCCAAAGATGTCTGCAAACATGACATCGAGACTGGCAATAGCAACCCCCCATCTGTGGGAATCCCTTGAGGACGACTGCAGATGGTACACCTGGAGATGGTGTACCCACAGCAGTGACCAGAGGAGGAATGACTGCTGGGAGGAGCACAGAGAGAAGAAATGCCATGGTACAGCTGCATCAGCACAACTGGACGCCTTCATCTGCCCCAGCTGCAACAAAACAAGTCTCTCCTGTATTGGTTTCTACAAACCACAGCAGGAGGTTATGTAGAGGGCCAAGGAAGAAAGATAAGATGGATCGGGTGGAGGGGTGGAGCAGGTGAATACCTTCTTCTGGAGGAAGTCACAGCGCACCTGATAATGTTAAAAGCTTTGGGGGTAATTTCTGGATCTAGCTGTGCCACTGAATGATAGGGGACCACCCAGTTCCCCGGGGTGAACTGAGGCATATAGCTCTGAAAGTTAGTTGTAAAAAGGTCAGTAACCTGGAGCAGGCATTTTCAGTAGTGGCAAAGAAACTCCCTTTCTAGAGAGATTCATTTCCAGGTGAGGTCAGAAGGCTGGTAAAAGACCTTCCCGTTTAAGAACCACCTTTGTACAGTATTTCCAGATCTCTGTGTTATCTGTCTATATTGTTCATCAGTGGTCTTTTCTGTGTAAAACTGTAGTATGTTAATCTTTTCTTCTTTTTATTTTGCGGCCTGTCTAGGGTGCCGTTGCAGCCGTGAGTAGCCAGAATTTTTATACCATGGTTACAGAAATCGTAAACGGACTCTGCTTTTGCAATATGGCGGATTGCATAATCTTTTCCTGGCACAACCATTTCTCCTGATGTGCTTGGACTTATTCTGTTCATCGATGTTCCTTTCACAAAAAAGGCTTCTTCTAAAAAATAACAATACTATAAATGCTTCACCAGCCAGTTTACAAACTGTGATTGTCATTCATTCAAACTGCTCTCTGTGTATTTGGCTGAAGTTTTCCGGAGATTTATTCCACTTCTCCTGAAATAACCTTTACTTTCTCTTGCTACTCCTCTAGAGAAAAAGATTAGTGACAGACTCACACCATGTAGTGTAACAGAGGCATTTGCCACCATGATCAGAAACAGGAAATAGAGAGTGATCTCTGACCTGGAAGTCCTTCGGAATATAACACTAGGATCATTCCACAACAGGCTTCACCTCCATGTTCCACACTAAAGCAAAGATAACAGTGTTCAGCTTGTTGATGATAAATTATGAAATGGGTCTGATGAGCTGCATATTCTTCATGGATTTCCTCCTTCCCTAGAAGCTCTGTATACTTCAGTCAATTGGCATGACAGCATATTTTAATCTTAATTGAAGAGTTAGTTTTTCTCGCCATCTGCTCTTCTATCATTTACAATGGCACAAGGAACATATTTTGCAACCACGTCAGTAAAATAAAGCCTAAATGACTGAAATAACGCAATTTTGATTTTGTGTGTCTTCATAAAGAGTGTCGTCCAGATGCCAGTAAGCCATGTTTACTCATTCCTTCAGGCAGAAATGGATATTTTCTGAAGCTTAAGATGTCACCAGGGCTGTTAATTTATTGCGGCAAAAAAAGGTTGTTCATAAGGGAAAGTTCCACTGAATGTAAAACTATCTGCCACAGTATGCTGGCAGTACACCTAAAAACTAAAGGCTTAACGTTACAAAATATTGGAGGGCAGAGGGAGTCATCCTTCTTTTCAATCAACTTTGGGAGATGAATGCTTCTTATGCCTCCTTGTCTGGTTTCTAAGAGCCAAGGCAGCACAAGGGAACTTGGTGGAATTGGAAGAAGGCGCACAGTCAAGCGTTCTCGTTTGAGCAATCATGGGGGGTCCGGAGGAGGGTCTTCCAGGACAGGGTTAGAGGCTGAGAGTCACAGGGTGAGCACAGACTCAGACTAAGCCGCTTCTGGCGAACCAGAGCAGTGCATGGAAACACCGTTTACCTTCCCGCTGGAGTGGTACCTATTTATCTACTTGCACTTTGACGTGCTTTCGAACTGCTAGGTTGGCAGGAGCAGGGACCAAGCAATGGGAGCTCACCCCGTCGCGGGAATTCGAACCGCCGACCTTCTGATCGGCAAGCCCTTGGCTCTGTGGTTTAACCCACAGCGCCACATGCGTCCCTTACCTGGGCAGATAGCAAGTGGTATATTAATCATTGAAATTTGATAATTTTTTATGTTGTGTTATCTGAGCTGCCTTGAATTCACTTGGTGAAGCAAGGTGGGGTGTAAGTTTTTAAATTAATGAATACATTTTATCCCCCTGCCCACATACAAGACTCTTACATTTATTTTAAATTACCCTATTGAATATTTGCAGCCCTCGTTTAATTTGTACACGATTTTACATGTTTCCCAACCACTCCTTTATTCAAGTAATTGATAAATGGCTAAAAGTTGTTATATAGTAAATGTGTTTTGAAATCAGCATTGTCCTGCTATTCCCTTTAAGGGACAGCAAAGGAGTTCTGTGTTTACATATAAATTCCGTAAAAGGCAGGCATGCAATGAGAACGGCCAAGTGATGTGTTAATCTGTTTCAAAGATGTCAGCTGCTGGACAGAATGGAATATAATGGGCCATTTTCCTACTCTGAAAACTAAGAAGTAGGGCAGCTTAGCTTTACCCTATATGCATGTGGGGTGGGTGTGTTGAAATTTGTGGGTACTCTGTTATTTTGCTGGCTTGTTTAATATTCTGCCTTTACATAATTGCTCAAGGCAGCTCACAATATTGATAAAAACAATTTATAAACAAATAAATTAAACTAAACAGACTCAAAACCCACAAATATTAGAACAAAAACATTAGAAACCAGAGTACATTCTTCCTTCCCTCTAACTATAAAGGGTTTCCAAGAGAGGTAGTCCTTGAGAGGCACCTGTGTGGTGTAGTGGTTAAGAGCGGTAGACTCGTAATCTGGTGAACTGGGTTCGCGTCCCCGCTACTCCACATGCAGCGGCTGGGTGACCTTGGGCTAGTCACACTTCTCTGAAGTCTCTCAGCCCCACTCACCTCACAGAGGGTTTGTTGTGGGGGAGGAAGGGAAAGGAGAATGTTAGCCGCTTGGAGACTCCTTCGGGTAGTGATAAAGCGGGATATCAAATCCAAACTCTTCTTCTAAAATCACGAAGAGGGAAAGACTTCCCCCAGAAGTGGGGCAGTCACCAAGAAAGCCCCGCTCCTAATTGACAACTTAGCTTACCCCAAAGGAGGCATGCAGGGTAGAGAGGTCTCAGTGCATTTAAAAGGTTGGTGGGCTCATATCAATAGCTGCACTTTCTAAGATCATTTGGCCAAACTTGTGGAAGGATTTAAAGATATGAACCAGCACCTTAAGCGAGACCAAGAAATGGAACAGCAGCTAGTTGGCATAAGAGCCAACTCCTAGGGGCCATGGTCCCTTCAGCCTCCTCCAATAAAATATCCCCCCCCCAGTTGATGGGCATTGCCATTCAAATGGTGTGCATGTGCTGTGTCATGTGATTGATTTTGCAGGGCGGGGCTTAACACACCCCAATATTTTATTCAAGTTGGCACCCCTGCTAGCTAGATATGTTCCCACAAGGAACTACCAAAGCATTCCTTGTATAATAGGCCAAGGAGAAGATTCTTGGAAGTTCTTGTTTAATTTACCAACCTGTTCAGCTCAGGAAATTCACCACTGTTTCCTAGGCAGGGTTGCTATACGCCTGGAATTTCCTGGAATACTGTATCTGAAAGCAGCATCCAGGCGGAAATCGACTAGATTTTCTTCGTCCTGTACCACATTCTACACTGTTTCGGCACAGTCGAAGTTTGCAAATTATTGCACAAAGGAGGAGGCAGGGATAGAGCCCGGTATCCAACCAAGTTTTACACAGAGCAGACACACTGGAATTAATTAATATGGGTAACTTCAAGGGTAAAGGACCATTAGGTCCAGTCGCGGACGACTCTGGGGTTGCGGCGCTCATCTCGCTTTATTGGCTGAGAGCCGGCGTACAGCTTCCGGGTCATGTGGCCAGCATGACTAAGCCGCTTCTGGCAAACCAGAGCAGCGCACGGAAACACCGTTTACCTTCCCGCCGGAGCGGTACCTATTTATCTACTTGAACTTTGATGTGCTTTCATAGAATCATAGAATCATAGAGTTGGAAGAGACCCCAAGGGCCATCCAGTCCAACCCCCTGCCAAGCAGGAAACACCATCAAAGCATTCCTGACAGGTGGCTGTCAAGCCTCTGCTTAAAGACCTCCAAAGAAGGAGACTCCACCACACTCCGTGGCAGCAAATTCCACTGTCGAACAGCTCTTACTGTCAGGAAGTTCTTTCTAATGTTTAGGTGGAATCTTCTTTCTTGTAGTTTGAATCCATTGCTCCGTGTCCTCTTCTCAGGAGCAGCAGAAAACAACTTTTCTCCCTCCTCTATATGACATCCTTTTATATATTTGAACATGGCTATCATATCACCCCTTAACCTTCTCTTCTCCAGGCTAAACATACCCAGCTCCCTAAGCTGTTCCTCATAAGGCATCGTTTCCAGGCCTTTGACCATTTTGGTTGCCCTCCTCTGGACACGTTCCAGCTTGTCAGTATCTTTCTTGAAATGTGGTGCCCAGAACTGGACACAGTATTCCAGGTGAGGTCTGACCACTGCTAGGTCGAACTGCTAGGTGGGCAGGAGCAGGGACCGAGCAACGGGAGCTCACCCCGTCGCGGGGATTCGAACCGCCGACCTTCTGATCGGCAAGCTCTAGGCTCCGTGGTTTAGGCCACAGCGCCACCCGCATCCCTACGGGTAACTTAGGTCCCATTTCTTTAACTGTACTTCCGGTTACATCATATATCAGTGCAATGGGCCAGTACTCTGCTCCTAATGCCCCATCTGTTTTTCCCTGGCGGTCAGGGCCGGCGCGTCCATTTAGGCGAACTAGGCAATAGCCTGCCCCCCGCCCCCCGCTGCCCCCCGCCACCGCCCGGTGCAGCCCCAACCAGCGGCGGAGCAAGCAGGTTGGGGCTAAAACCGCGGCGGCGAGGCGCCAACATGGAGGGGGCGCTGGCCAGCCTGCCCCCCCACCGCCGCCCACCGCCGCCCTAACCAGCGGCGGAGCAAGCAAATCGCGGCGGCGGGGGCGCCTGGCCTGGCAGGGGGCGGGGCACCGCTCCGCAACGTGCGTCATACGCAATGATGTGACGTGGCCCGCCCCCTCGCCTAGGGCACCAAAATTGCCAGCACCGGTCCTGCTGGCGGTAACAGTGGCAGTAAAGCATAGGCAAATTTCTTTCCAAGGGTAACACAAGCTGTCTTGATATAATTATTAGGATAGCACAGCTCCAAGGATCACATCGCAACAGGCACATGAAATAAACAGAAATCTGCTCTCATTCCCTTATGGGGTACACAAGAGCCTTTTGAGGTTCTCCATCGGAAGGAGTAAATTACAGAGGCCAACCAGAGAAAAACTGAGAAGCAAAATCTTTATTATATCTGTTGCAACAGGGCCCACTCCCAAAAATGGAGGAGCAGCCCCCAACAATGGTGTGCAAGCTCCTATATAGACTTTTGAAATTCCCCCCTCCCGCTCAAGACCACCCCCCTATAAATGATACATACATAACAAAAAGGGGTGTTTCCCAGGACCACCTCCCTGATACATCACAGTTACATCATGAAAGGGGAGGTCTGGTAGCAGTAATCTGAGCATCCTTGACCCTCCCCATGCCTCCTCTTGCCCTCCACCCAAAAACCCATCAAGTAAAACAAAAGAGATATTTACATTTCCCTGTTTCCCAGCCAAGTTAATCACACCCTTTTGTCTTCATCTGGGTTTGTTATCTCTGGAATGGCTACTTGTCTGGCACTTAAGTATCAGGATGCCAGAACAATCACCTCCTCCTTCCTTGCAGAGAAACAGTTTGGGAGTGAATGGTGAGGCCTGTCTGGCCTTGTTTGCTTGGTACATTAATAAGAATTATATATATAAATATATGACCTTGATATTCTTACAACAATTATAAATAGTTTTAGAATGTTCATATCAATACGTTATACAGTGGTACCTTGGGTTAAGAACTTAATTCGTTCTGGAGGTCAGTTCTTAACCTGAAACTGTTCTTAACCCGAGGTACCACTTTAGCTAATGGGGCCTCCCGCTGCCGCCGCACAATTTCTGTTCTCATCCTGAGGTAAAGTTCTTAACCCGAGGTACTATTTCTGGGTTAGTGGAGTCTGTAACCTGAAGCGTCTGTAACCCGAGGTATCACTGTAAGGGACAACAGTGACTCAGTTTCTGTAGAACTGAAAACAAATGCTTTCTGAATCTGGTCCAGTTAAGCAAAACATTTCTGTAGAAAAATTTATTGCAGAAAACGTTCAAACCTCTTTGATTAATAGCAAAGTTCAAGGGGCTATAAAATAACTCATTTTCTGGAACACTGTTAAGTTACAGATGCAATTTTGAAGATTATATAAAACCAGGGTTTTTTCCCCTGGGAGTTTTCCTAAGAAAAGCACTGTTTAAAAGTGTGGCACCTACAGTAACAACATACATCATGGTGAGTACCGACACCATTTCCTAGAAAAAAAGCACTGTATAAAACATACAGGATTGCTTAATTCTGAAATTGTGCAGAAACATTCAGATCAGGCCTATTTCTGTCCTGGGTCAGCGAAATCTTGAGTCGTTCACTGTTCTGTACGTGTTCATCTTTTGACCACATTATTGTCATTCAAACTCGGCCCACTATGGTTTGTATTTTGTTGAATCTGCATGATCATTGCCCACTATGGCAATTTGCAAAAATAACGTTAATCTGTTTGAGTCTATAGAGGATGGCATGATCACCTTTTACATATTGTTATACAGTGGTACCTCGGGTTACATACTGTCAGGGACGTGCCCTCCCCTGCCAGTCAGGCACTGAGTGGGTACTGGCAGCCTCAGCCTCTGCTGTCGACGGACACGTCTCCCAGTGAGTCTGCCAGCTCCTCCCCGGGCATAGCTGTCAACTTTCAGATTTGAAAATAAGGGATCAGCAGCCTCACCTGTCCTGGGGACAGTCTATGGTTCTCGGGGACAGTCCATGCCGCAGTAATCCCCCCCCCCAGGCTACAAATTAATTTACACCAGGCTACACACCATCATCTTTCCCCACCTCAGGGTCTCTTTTCCAGGGAGTCTTCTCTTCTCAAGCGATGCTTCAGGATCTGTCCTTCCGGTGAGCAGCCAGGGCCGATGTTCTTCAGAATGGATCGGTTTGATCTTCTTGCAGTCCACGGGACTCCAGCACCGCAATTCAAAGCGTCAATTCTTCATGGGGGGATTGATCAGGTTCACTCTTTTGGCTCTCTGGCATCCATTAATGACTTATTCTACAAACGTGTTGCAGGCTTTGCATCCTTTAACACTCTTTTGGAAGGAGTGTATTTGTGGGCTGGGCCAGAGTGGTTGATTTTACATGCAAGCAAAGCACAAACAGTGCTGTTGTCTAATGGCATCCTATTCTCTGTAACTATTGGTGAGCCACGCAGCCGAGCAACGCAGCTGAGGAGCCTCCCTGGCCAGCAGGGAGGGAGAGGAGCTGCTTCCTTTGAAATCTGGGAAATTTACGGGATATCTAACAATCCGGGATAGCAGCGGGAAACGGCATTGGAATAAGGGAATTTCCCACCCAAAAAGGGAAACAGCGAAAAACGGTGCTGGAATAAGGGAATTTCCCGCCAAAAAAGGGAAGGTTGACAGCTATGTCCCCGGGGGAGGAGGAGTCACCAGGGAGGAGCCAGGTGGGAAGGGGTCTCCAGGATGATGCAGAGAGACCTAACACCGCTCAGCAGACCCACTCCGAGGGGGAGACACCGCTTCCGGCGCCTGCTTTATGCAGAAGGGTCAGGGGAGAAAGGAGCCGGCACTTTAGGGTGCCGAGACTCTGGTGTTGGCGCCGTAGCAGGAGGGGGGCACTTCCGGATTCTGCTAGCGACTAGATGGTCATGTTTTAGGATAGCTCCGCACTGTGCATACTTTGCACAATAAAATAGTTGAAAGACAAGACGGACTTGGTCTTTACTCATGAGCAACCGTTAGTGAACCTGACACATACGCTTCAGGTTACATACGCTTCAGGTTACATACTCTGCTAACCCAGAAAGATTACCTCGGGTTAAGAACTTTGCTTCAGGATGAGAACAGAAATTGTGCTCTGGCGGCGCAGCGGCAGTGGGAGGCCCCATTAGCTAAAGTGGTGCTTCAGGTTAAGAACGTTTTCAGGTTAAGAATGGACCTCTGGAACGAATTAAGTACCGGTACGTAACCAGAGGTACCACTGTATTCCTTTTTTTAAAGTTTTCTTTGCTATTTACAGTGCTGCCGCTGCTATTGTGTACCCCGTCATCAAGTAGCTATCTGCCCCCAGGACAGTTTTTAAGCCTTATTTACTTGGGGAGGGAAATGAAAAGAAAAAGTTTGAAATCGCTGTGTGAATGACGCAGATCAAGGCAGCCTCGTGAGGGGAAAACATCGCAGCACAGCAACAGATCCTTCTTGCACAGCTTTAAATGAACACACACAGATGAAAGGTTGCCAAGGGCAATTGCTGCAAGATGCAGAGAGGACTGCAGCATTTTAAAAACGGACCAATATTTTGGATTATGTTGCGTGTGTGTGAGTCTGGGACAGGATGATGTTCATGAATGACGACGATGATAGGAAGGACATGAAACACATGGTTCAGATTACATCTTCCCCCAGCCCCCAAAACCCACAATGAAATGATGCAGAGGTTTGATTAACTGGACTGGCTGGATTTTTCCACAGCATTTTTCAATAAGGAAACCAACATAGTTTTTGTCATGAGACTCTGACTCTGAGAATGCATTTATAAAAAAAGCACAGTGACTTGTTAATAATCGCATAGCCGATAGCATAATCATACTGCTTATATACCCATACAGTGGTACCTCGGGTTAAGAACTTAATTCGTTCTGGAGGTCAGTTCTTACCCTGAAACTGTTCTTAACCTGAAGCACCACTTTAGCTAATGGGGCCTCCCGCTGCCGCCACACCGCTGCCAAGCGATTTCTGTTCTCATCCTGAAGCAAAGTTCTTAACCTCAGGTACTATTTCTGGGTTAGCGGAGTCTGTAGCCTGAAGCGTCTGTAACCTGAAGCGTATGTGACCTGAGGTACCACTGTAATCTAAAACGGCAAGCTGTTTTATTGATAATGTGCAGAGGAGTATACAGCCCTAGGCAGAACTGCACTGTGTCCATCCTGGCGAATCTCAAAAATGGTAAAAAAACCAACAACAACCTTAAGCAGGTTTCCTCAACATCGGCCCTGAAGATGTTTTTGGCCTACAACTCCCATGATCCCTAGCTAGCAGGACCAGTGGTCAGGGATGATGGGAATTGTAGTCTCAAAACATCTGGAGGGCCGAGTTTGAGGAAGCCTGACCTTAAGCTTAACTAATACAGTCGCTCCTGCAGCCAATCAGAAGCCGCGGAAGCCCCATTGGACGTTCGGCTTCCCAAAATAGTTTGCAAACTGGAACAGTCAGTTCCGGGTATTTGGGAGACAAAATGTCTGAGTACCAAGGCATTCAGGATCCAAGGTACGGCTGTAAATATTTAGGACTCTCAGATATCCTGGCTCTGGTGGCATGGTTTTTCCCCTATTTTAAGACACCGTCTTATATTTTTTTCCCTCAAGAAAACGCACTATGGCTTATTTTGAGGGGATGTCTTATTTTTATTACGTAAGCACGCCTTGGCAAGGCCACGCTCGAGTTCTGGGGCTGCGAAGGACGGGACGGGCGCGGAGCTCTTTGTTTGCTTGCTGGCAGCGGGGGGAGAA
This sequence comes from Darevskia nairensis, assembly GCA_034642065.1. Taxonomy (NCBI): domain Eukaryota; kingdom Metazoa; phylum Chordata; class Lepidosauria; order Squamata; family Lacertidae; genus Darevskia; species Darevskia nairensis. Next base: position 809,551 of record JAWWNI010001044.1, read on the forward strand.
TCCAAGCTGAGCTTTGAGGAAACGGGCACCAGAGAGACCCGCTTTCGCTGGGCGCTCTCTCCTGCTCCTCCTCCTCCGCCTTCCCTCCTCGAAACTCGACAGAAGCCTTGTTTTCCAAGGGGCCTCTTGGGCGAAGCGCAGGGCGGCTTGGGGGATTTCGTCATGGCGGCGAGCAGGGAAAGCCCATGCCGCCTTCTCTCTCCGCCACGGCGGTCGCCCCGTGCGCTCTGCGCCGAGCGGAGTTGGGCAAGCGTGCGGGCGAAGACGCCTTCAGAGTGCCTTTGTCGCGCTGCTGCCCCTTCCTGTGCACCCTGCTCTGCAGAGTTCCTGAGCGCTGCTTCTGGGGCTGACTGGTTTTGGTGGCGGGACTAGACGCCCCGCCCCGCCTTTTCCTTGGTGCCCTCCAGAACTGCGCCTATCACTATGGCTTATTTTCGGGGTACGGCTTATATTTCGCAAGTGCGAAAAAATCCTGCTATGGCTTATTTTATGACTACGTCTTAAAATAGGGGAAACAGGGTGTTGTATTCTGTCACAGTTTCAAACACTTCCTCTCCTTTCTTTGTTTTTGTTTTGATTTTTCTTCACCTTTTTCACTTTCCCCCCCACTATTGAAAACTTTCAATAAAATATAATTTTTTTTAAAAAAAATCTAGCTCTCTCCCCCGAAATTCAAGAACCTCTCCCCCCACCCAAAAAGTCAGTAATTGAAATGTATGCAGAAGAAGAAGAAAAGTATGCATTTTACGGGTTGATTACAGCAACACATTCAATACTGCATGGATGTATTTAGTTTTATATGGATACGTATTGATACGCAGTTGTAAATAATACCGTTAGGACCCATGGAAGGGATGGGGTGAAGTCAGGAGATTCAGAGTAATCTCGATATTTGGATAGGGAATTTTTTGTTGTTGTTGTATGTTTATACTTTTTAAAACCAAATAAAAAAATTATATTGAAGTGCTATACGTCCAGCCTCCTTGGACTTCTGCTCCTCCTTCTCCTCTGCTTTCCTTCAATCTCCAAAGACATATATGGGTGGAAAGGAGCTTGGCTTAATGAGATGACATTATTAGCAATTAATGGATGTAATAGGCAACCTATTTAAACCACTGGGAGGAGTTACATGGGTTTTTAATGAAGGTAAAGGGTAAAGGGACCCCTGACCGTTAGGCCCAGTCGCGGATGACTCTGGGGTTGCGGTGCTCATCTCGCTTCAATGGCCGAGGGAGCCGGTGTACAGCTTCCAGCACGACTAAGCCGCTTCTGGCGAACCAGAGCCAGCAGTGTAGAAAGCCCAGAATGCACCCGGTGCGAAAAATTTTGGGGCACCCCGTATGGACTGCGCATGTGCGGCACCCCGCGCATGCACACTCAATACGGAACGGCGCACATGCTGCTTGCGCGGGGCAGTGTTACGAGTTGCCGCTCACTCGGCGGCTCGTAAGGTTGTTGCGAGAGCAGCAGCAAGGATGGACTGCACATGTGCGGCATTCCATACGGAGTGCGCACGCGCGGGATGCCACACATGTGCAGTCCGTCTGTCCGTGCTGCTGCTCCCGCGGCAACCTTATGAGCCACCGAGCGAGGCTTTTTACCAGCCGGCGGGCCGGGCGGGGTTCGGCTTGGGAGTCGCGGGGGGGGGGACCGAGTGTCACCCCCCTCCAGGGTGTCACCCGGGGCGCACTGCCCCCAACACACCCACCTTGCTCCGCCCCTGAGCAGAGCAGCGCACGGAAATGCCGTTTACCTTCCCGCTGGAGCGGTACCTATTTATCTACTTGCACTTTGACATGCTTTCGAACTGCTAGGTTGGCAGGAGCAGGGACCGAGCAATGGGAGCTCACCCCGTTGCGGGGATTCGAACCACCGACCTTCTGATTGACAAGCCCTAGGCTCTGTGGTTTAGACCACAGCGCCACCCGTGTCCCTTAATGAAGGCAAGCCATATATATTTGAAACATGACAACTGTGACACTTTTTCCAGAGGAGTGTCCTAATGGCACCTTGTCAAACAATGATGTCTTGCACCGCTTCTCCTGATTGTGTACAGCAATTAAAACATACACAGAGTATAATTGTTTTCCTAAAGCGTATTTGCAGTGACAATATTTTCCTTAGGCACCTTCGGGTTTCTTCTTCTGTGCATTCACAGTGCTTTCAGTCAATACTTGAAAAAGCCATCTGTCAACCAATAAAAACTTACAAAAATGTGCTTCTCATCTAAAACTCTTCCACGAGAAAGGTTTTGTGTTGGAAGCAGTTTGTCCTTAGCTTCGGGGCACGAAAGCAGGAACAAAGAAATATACAGTCTTCAGAAACCTTGAACTGATGGCAATAACGTAGGTTGTCTAAAATCTTGCTTTATCTGTTCAGCACCACAATTTTAATACGTTTCTTTTATTATTATTAAATCTCATGAAACAGTGAAATCGTTTCAGAGAAGGACAAGATGCATTCGGCTCATCTAGTCTAAAGGTTGCAATCAGCGTTGGTCCAAAGGGACCTACTTCTGGCATAAATAGCAGCAAGCACTCTGGTTTCTTCCTTTTCTGTGGCAGAACTGCTCAGCTGCAAGCACAAGTAAGGACTCTTAACTTACCAGGCTTCACAGGAAACACCACCCAGTAAGTGTGAAATATTTGTATGTATTACTAATGTACATTCCTACTATCTTAGCTGCTGTTTTTAATTCTGTCCAATTCTTAAAGCAAAGAAGTTTTTAAAAGTAATGTTAAAAGTTATTGTTTAAAAACAATCATAGTTTGGTATCTTATTATCTAATGCCTTGTAAAATGTGCCCACCCCCCCTAATTTCTGCATCATGGGACCTAGCAGCTAGATTATGCCTTAAATTTGCATGTACTAACTCCGACCTACAGTGCTGTGCCATGAAGCAGTTTTTAAACTCAATTTTCCAAGGAAGTACGTCTCTGGGCAGAATGACATGCAACTTAGTATTTTAAAACATATATACCATACGCAAACCGGAACATTTGCTGACATAATTGGGCCAAGATGTGGTTCCAATAAGATTGAAAAAGCAAAACTATAAACGGATCTTGAAGAAAAACACGTCACCAGAAACGTGTTTCATTTTCCAATCGGAAACATTTGTTTGGGGTACTGTTACAACTTCAAATTATTCAAAAGTCTTATGATTCTTAAATGCAGCAAGGTTTTTTTTGGCAGCTGGCTTTCTGCATGCTCAGAGTCTAACCGTATCAAGCATTCATTTATTTAACCCACAGAGACGAACGTGGAGAGTTTTGCGCACAAGAAAGGAAATGGAAAACTTGATCGCTGTCTCCAGCTCCTATCGAATCACCGTAGCATTGCTTTTCACTGTTCTGAGCTTTGTTAATTGTTTGCCTCTTGAGGAAGACCCTGTTTGCACAGCAGAAGAACTTGCAAGGTACACCATTATTCTCACAGGAAAATGGAGCCAGGCATCGTTCCCTAAACAGTACCCTCTGTACAGGCCTCCAGCACAATGGTCGTCACTTCTGGGTAAGTGAAGCTCATGCAGTTACTAAAGGCAAGCTAACTCTCTAAAAACCGTAGCATCTTTTCTTCATTTTTTTTGTAATCAAGTTTTTGTTTTTTTAAAAATAATTTTTATTGGGTTTTACACAATACATACGTATTGTCACATTTCAATAACACACATACTACATTAAAAAAACAACAACATATACAAACACTAAACACACAAAATTCTTACTTTCCCTTTCTTCTTTCCTTAACATTTTGGTTTGACTTCCTCCTGTCTTTCCTTCTGCGTTTCATTGTAAATCATCTTTAGCAATTTCTTCTCAACATCTAATGTTATGTTCTACATACCAATGATACTTAAAATATCTTATCTCCTATTTCTCCTTACCTCTTTTATTATTACTATGTTAAACAAACCTTATATCTTAACTATTTACTATCTTCTCAAACCTTATCACTTAATTCTCTCTTACTCAAGTTCTATCTTAACTTATCTTATCCTACATCATAATTTCACTTTCTCATACTCTAAACTATTCTGTAAATTACTATTTCTTCCAGCATTATCTAATTTCTAAATCTTGCAATATTTTTTAAGATATTCCCTGAACTTCCTCCATTCTTTTTCCACCACTTCCTCCCTCTGGTTGCGGAGCCTCGCAGTCATTTTTTGTAATCAAGTTACATCTAAGTTCATACGACTGAGAGACCAAACATGCACTATCAGCAAGCACAGTGTTATACAATGTGGGGCTGCTTTCTCCAGCTAGCTTCTGTTTCCAATTTTGCCACAGCTAAAGTAAACAGCATACCTTACTTCTTTAAACATAGCTTGCTCCACTTCAGAAAGAGAGGAGAAGAACAGCATACATACAGTATATTATTAAGCAAATCCAAACCAGACTTTTTGCCTGCTGCAATGTCTTCCCTTCAACAGGCGCTGCCCATAACTCTGACTACAGCATGTGGAAAATGAACGAGTTTGCCAGCAACGGGATGCGTGACTTTGCCGAAAGAGGTGAACCCTGGGCATTAATGAAGGAAATAGAAGCAGCTGGGGAAAAAATCCAAAGCATTCACGGATTATTCTCCGCTCCTGCCATTTCCACCGGCACGGGGCAAACGGCCGCAGACTTGGAAGTCCACCCAAGACACCCGCTGGTAAGTAGGGGAGATGCTCATTTGCCTATTTTTTTGTAAAAAATAAAAATAAAAATAGAGCCATCACCTGATTAAAGAAATGGAAGTCGGTTACTTAAAACGAGTGCGTTATTCAATCAATTGCATTTCTAATTTTTTCCCATGCAATTAAAACAATGGTTGTCAATAACCAGGCATCCTTAAATTTTAGATGTGTACGTCACAGCAAGCACCTTTCAGGACAGGCATGTCGTTGTGTGTCTGCAGGGGGAATGCCTCTTTTAAGATGGTTCCTGCCACCTTTGTATGTTTTTAAAAAAAATATAAGTAGTTACATCTAAAATAAATACTTCTTTAAAAAAAAAAAAAAAGACCGTGTTGGCCAATTAATTGGGGTGTCAACAGGCCTGTGCAGAGTTTGTGTGATGCCCGGGGCGAGAGTCTTGTGAGAATAAAGTTATAAACTCAAACAAAAAAACAAAAACAAAAAAGAGCCAGCTTGGTTACGTAAGACGGCAAGGTAGCTCAGATAAACCAGTTTGTTGCACCAGACAGGTGGCTCCGACAGCCCAGCGCCTAATCAGATCCTAATCTGCTAGCATGCAGTAACGCAGGTCCAGATTTTACTATCAAAGTCTTGCAGCGCATTAAGTCGCCAGCCAGCTGGGAGATACTGGTCCAGTGGAAGATTTAGTGTGACCAGATTGGTCATGCTGGGCATAGAGACTTGGGGTGGCGCTGTGGTCTAAACCACTGAGCCTCTTGGGCTTGCCGATCAGAAGGTCGGTGGTTTGAATCCCCACAACAGAGTGATCTCCCTTTGCTCTGTCCCAGCTCCTGCCAACCTAGCAGCTCGAAAGCACGCCAGTGGAAGTAGATAAATAGGTACCACAGCGACAGGAAGGTAAACTGCGTTTCCGTGCGCTGCTCTGGTTTCCATCACGGTGTTCCGTTGCACCAGAAGCAGTTTAGTCCTGCTGGCCACATGACCCAGAAAGCTGTCTGTGGACAAACGCCGGCTCCCTCGGCCTGAAAGCGAGATGAGCGCCGCAACCCCATAGTCGCCTTTGACTGGACTTAACCGTCCGGGGGTCCTTTACCTTTTAGAGCCTTGGGGGTGCCGCAACTACGATTCAGAATGGAGTGGGGTGCTGCTGAAATTTGAAACCCCAAGGTCTACCATTGACAGGGCATTCTTGGCATGACAGCCTAAGTTTGGCAGGTCCCTGGCAGGGGCCCCCAACCAGCTTAGCTCTCCAAGGCCTATCACAAGTGTACCCAGCTGCCCCCCTCCCCCTGCATAGGCCTGAGGGTCAATTGAGCCGTCTAACTGATTCGTCAATCAAAGGTTTCAGCTCTTGGAAGCCTGGGTGGAATTGCGTGAGCAGACGTCACCTTCCTCTTTTCACCCACTTCAGATTTTCAGGGTGGAGCAGAGACTGCGAGTAGGAGGAGAGGAAAGCAATGTCCCATTGCATAAGAAGTCTGCTCCACTCCTGCACAAATAGCTTTGTACACAGCCCAATATGCTCATGACTGAAACTATTTGAGGAAGAGTCTCTCATATAAGCGCCACAGAGTTTAATATATTTTGCTCAAGTGTGATGTGGGAAAGGGCCATATTGTGCGATAAAAATAAAAATAAATTTTTAAGACAGGATTATGACAGACCCTCCAAGTGTCCCTATTTTCCAGTGACAGTCCTGGATTTACAGAAGGCGTCTCGGTTCCTGATTTGATCCCAGAATGTCCCACTTTTCCTTAGGACATCCCTATTTTCATCAGAGAAATGTTGGAGGGTATGGAGTTATGTGACTCCCGAGCCAAGGAGATAAGTAACTATACAACCTTTAGAAGACATCTAAAACCAGCCTGTACAGGGATGTTTTTTGATGTTTAATGGGTGGCATTTAACCAATCAACTTATTATGATTATTGAATAGGACAGTGATGGCTAACCTTGACACTCCAGATGTTTTGGGACTACAACTCCCATCATCCCTGACCACTGGTCCTGTTAGCTAGGGATGATGGGAGTTGTAGTTCCAAAACATCTGGAGTGTCAACGTTAGCCATCACTGGAATAGGACATCCCTATTTCCATCAGAGAAACGTTGGAGGGTATGTTATGATATCACTGTTACACTGGTTTATTTACATGTGAAGTTGTGGTGCAATAATAATAATAATAATAATAATAATAATAATAATAATAATAATTTATTATTTGTACCCCGCCCATCTGGCTGGGTCCCCCCAGCCACTCTGGGCGACCTCCAACAGATATTAAAATACATTAAAATATCACAGGTTAAAAACTTCCCTAAACAGGGCTGCCTTCAGGTATTTTCTGAATGTCAGATAGTTGTTTATCTCTTTGACCTCTGATGGGAGGGCGTTCCATAGGGCGGGCGCCACTACCGAGAAGGCCCTCTGCCTGGTTCCCTGTAGCTTTGCTTCTCGCAGTAAGGGAACCACCAGAAGGCCCTCGGCGCTAGATCTCAGTGTCCGGGCTGAACGGTGGGGGTGGAGACGCTCCTTCAGGTATACAGGACCGAGGCCGTTTAGGGCTTTAAAGGTCAGCACCAACACTTTGAATTGTGCTCGGAAACATACTGGGAGCCAATGTAGCTCTCTCAGGACCAGTGTTATGTGGTCCCGGCGGCCACTCCCGGTCACCAGTCTAGCTGCCGCATTCTGGATTAATTGCAGTTTCCGGATCACCTTCAAAGGTAGCCCCACGGAGAGTGCATTGCAGTGGTCCAAGCGGACTACTAAGGAGGCGTAATCTAACGTGCTTAATTCAGGTTTTGAAGTAAGCCTTTTCTTTTCTTTAATTGCTAGGTGTCCATTGCAGTGCGAATTGTGCCCAGCCCTGACTGGTTCGTGGGCATTGACAGTTTAAATCTGTGTGAAAAAGACCACTGGAAACAGAAAGTATCTTTGGATCTTTTCCCGTATGATGCTGGCACTGACAGCGGCTTCACGTTTTCCTCCCCCAATTTTGCCACTATCCCGCAGGATCCCATCACAGAGGTAAGTTTCTGAGCCGTTCCTTGACTGGCCAAACACACAATTCCATTCAACATTAGTGTGGTCATTATTTTATATCACAGCCGTAATTGTGATGAATGCAACGTTCCATATGTTGAGCGCACCTGTACTCCGTGTTGTCTGACCCATTTCTTAAGCAGAAGGACATGCTGTGCCGTAACTTTGTTATTGCACATTTCAACTGAACCATGCTCTACTGCATTGTTTTGTGGTGGGAAGAACGTTCGGTCAAAGAAGAGTGAAAGCGACCCAATCAATATTATTGTTTAATTGTTGAATCTACATTAATTAATTCTACGTACTCAATTAATTCAACTTTGTTACCTAATAATGAATTCTAGTGATAAGAAAGCTAATATGGAAATTAAATTTGCTGGCATTTTTTGTCTGTTAGCTTATATTTTGAAAAATTACTTATATAGAACCTTAACCTAAATGGCTTCGGTCCAGTATACCTGAAGGAGCGTCTCCACCCCCATCATTCTGCCCGGACACTGAGGTCCAGCTCCGAGGGCCTTCTGGTGGTTCCCTCACTACGAGAAGCCAAGTTACAGGGAACCAGGCAGAGGGCCTTCTCGGTAGTGGCACCCACCCGCCCTGTGGAACGCCCTCCCTTCAGATGACAAAGAGAACAACAACTACCAGACCTTTAGAAGACATCTGAAGGAAGCCCTGTTTAGGGAGGCTTTTAATGTTTAATAGACTATTGTATTTTAATGTTCTGTTGGAAGCCGCCCAGGGTGCCTGGGGAAACCCAGCCAGATGGGCGGGGTATAAATAAATTATTATTATTATTATTATTATTATTATTATTATTATTATTATTACTAGTTGAAGTTAGCCTGTTCAATAATGGGCGCTAGAGGAGGAGGAGGCAGGAGGAGGCAGAACAGCGGCCGCTGGGGGGTGGAGAGGGGCTCCCTCCCCCTTCTTCGTTTTCCCCGGGGGCGGCTGTAGCGGCGGCGGTAGCGGCGGTAGCGGCGGCGAGGATGGGGCAGCCCTCTGTGTCCGTGAGAGGCAGCGGCGCTGGCGCAACTGAGAACGCACGTGCGCCGCCGCTGCCTCACGGACACGCCCCCCTCTCCGCCCGCTCCAATCCCTGCGTCCGTGTGGGACACGGACATGCGCAGTAGCGCAATTCCGTGACACACGGAACGGACGCAGGGACACAGCCACTTTATTATATAGGATTATTAACGTTTAATGATATAGGGGCTCTGCTTTTCACCCAATTATTTTTCTATAAGACCTTCAGGGGTGTCTCCCCCCCCCACCTTCCCATTTCCACCTTTTCCATTATAGATGCGTCTTAATATAATTTAAAAATCCCCAAAACACACAAGAGCTTTACGCAGATTTGACTTAAGCCAGGGAGGTTGGGATCATGCCCGTTTCCTCTGTCCCTCAGTGCCTACGATGTCTATATTTCGGGCAGTTTCTGCATGTGCTGTAGAGGGAAGTGTGGGGCAGATGGGGCTCATCAACTGGGGAAGGTAACTCATCTGGGAGAGGGGAAACTCTAGTTCTAAACCTCCGCTGCCTTAAGGGATATCTTTGGGATGTTGTCATGTGGGCGGCCCAGGATCTCCATACACACTGCTCAGGAAGTGACCTGGGAGGTCACTTTGGTGCACTAATCCAGCAAACACAACGCGGGAAGGAGCAGTTATGAGTTACTATAATAATAATAATAATAATAATAATAATAATAATAATAATAATAATAATATTTATTTATTTATTTATTTATTTATTTATTTATTTATTTATTTATTTATTTATTTATTTATTTATTTATTTATTTATTTATTTATTTGTACCCCGCCCATCTGGCCGGGTCTCCCCAGCCACTCTGGGCGGCTTCCAGCAAATATTAAAATACATTAACACATCACAGATTAAAAACTTCCCTAAACAGGGCTGCCTTCAGGTGTTTTCTAAATGTCATGTATTTGTTGATCCTTTTAACCTCTGCTGGGAGGGCGTTCCACAGGGCGGGCGCCACTACCGAGAAGGCCCTCTGCCTGGTTCCCTGTAGCTTTGCTTCTCGCAGTGAGGGAACCGCCAGAAGGCCCTCGGCGCTGGACCTCAGTGTCCGGGCTGAACGGTGGGGGTGGAGACGCTCCTTCAGGTATGCAGGTATACAGGACCAAGGCCGTTTAGGGCTTTAAAGGTCAGCACCAACACTTTGAATTGTGCTCGGAAACGTACTGGGAGCCAATGTAGATCTCTCAGGACCGGTGTTATGTGGTCCCGGCTGCCACTCCCAGTCACCAGTCTAGCTGCCACATTCTGGATTAATTGCAGTTTCCGGGTCACCTTCAAAGGTAGCCCCACGTAGAGCGCATTGCAGTAGTCCAAGCGGGAGAGAACTAGAGCATGCACCACTCTGGTGAGACAGTCTGCGGGCAGGGAGGGTCTCAGCCTGCATACCAGATGGAGCTGGTATACTGCTGCCCTGGATACAGAGTTAACCTGTGCCTCTATGGACAGCTGTGAGTCCAAAATGACTCCCAGGCTGCGCACCTGGTCCTTCAGGGGCACAGTTACCCCATTCAGGACCAGGACTACTGGTCTCTGCAGCCACAGCAAGTGCTGTGAATCTTCAGCGGTTCGACTTCACCCCCAGAGGCGCACTCCATTGTCTCTCGAGACAGACGGATGCCAGCAACAACAAGAGACGTTCATTGGACGTTCATCACATAAGCCTCTTTCACTATCTCCTGATTTTAAGAGTTAGCAATCGAGGGCATCAAGTGAGGCACACAACTCTGTGTATGTAGGCTCCCAGTCAAATGTGATGTCATAATGTATGGGGTTTTTTGTGTGACCCCAGAACAAGTTGATCACTATCCTAACCCTCAAACCCAGCACATACTCTGCAGTCGGCACCTTGTCTGCTGACAGCTAAGTTGCGGCAGTTCTTACTCCTTGCCAAGATCCCAAATCTGGTGTTTCAGACCACACTGGCCCTTGTTTCTACAAACCTATGGATCAGGGATCGGCAACCCAAGGCCCATGGGCCACAAGCGGCCCATGGGGGCCGTTTAACCGGCCCCCAAGCCGCCCCCGAACTGAGCAGCCCACTTGGCGAGTCCCCGTGCGCTGCGCTAAAGTGGCGCAGCGCAGCACGGGGACTCACTTCCACGGTGCCAGAAATCGCGTCTGCGCATGCACAGACGCTGAAAAACGTGTCTGCGCCGGCGCAGATGCCAGAAATCGCAGGCACGTGCGCAATTCAGCCCACAGAGGGATATCCGCTGGAGTGAACTGGCCCAAGCGAGGTAAACCTTGCAGACCCCTGCTATTTATAGCCCCCCTTCTAAACACCTTTGCAGTTACCCGAATCTTTTTGCATCTTGCTGCTTAGTATCTCTTTGGAGGGCAGGCTATGCTGCTTACGATCAATAATCCCTCTTCCTGTCCCCGCCAAATTCTATTCCTCTTTTGACATTTCTCTAATGCTGTTTTTAAAAGAGCTTTCCAGAGGAAAGAGCTTTTTGCTGCAACAAATAGGTTCAATTTATTCTTTTCTTTCTACATGGCGCTCCCTGCCATGCACAGAGGTCCGCAGATTGATACCAGTTTTTAGGAAAGCAGCAAAATTTCACATCTAAAGCCATTCTTAGACTGTAACATGCAACCCACCCATAGGACACAACATGAGGGGGAGCTTTTGAATTCTTAAAAGTCATGGCACATGGGTGGTTTTTTGTTTTTGCACAAAATAAATTTGTTTATGCGAGTGCAAACTCTCTACTAATGGCCCTGGAATGCACATACTTACCAGTGTTTGTTCCTTAACATTTTTGCCTTTTCAAAAAACCTTCATCTCTGCTGACTGGCGTCCTACAGGTGAGAAACGAACCATGTTACAGAATGGTTTTTTGCTCAGACAAACCACGATCAATAAGTCAAGAACATGGTTTGTTCAGAGTGCAACAAACCAGTTCAGACAGAACACTAACCATGGTTTGTTTCACCTGTACTCTAGCAGACAGGAGCAAAGTGGTTAAGATTGGCATGTTGACATTAACATGGTTTGCTGTGATGTGTGAACAAGGCCACTCAGTCATTGCCCTACTATGGGAAAGAAGCAGGGAACTTTGTCAATAGCTGCCGGCTACTTCGGAGAAGGTGTAACCTCAGGTACAGCTTTGCTATTGGTTAACAACTATTTTATATATTTATTGAAACACTAGCTGACCCGGCCACGCCTTGTTGTGTGTGAATGCTGTGGTGTTGATGGCTGCGTCTGTGGGTGGTGGTAGCAGAGGAGAGGGCCAGCAGCGGCTGTGGGGATGGTGTCCGGCCTGGCTTTCATGGCAGCTGCGGTGGGGAAGTGGGCAGCGGGCGACCCAGGCTGGCTCTGACGGCGTCTTCATGAGCAGCTGTGGAGAAGGGCCGGGGCCTGCCTTTCACGGTGGCTAAGGGGCCTGGGCGGCGGTTGGGCTGGGCCTGCATTTGATGGCGTTAACGGCGACGACCCGGGCTATGGTGACAGTGCTGGCCTAGAAGTTCCCCTGTTCAACTTCTGTCTAGCCCTTCTCTGTCCCACCCCGTTTTCAATTACCCTCTTCTCAGCCCCCCTCTTTTCTATTACCCTCTTCTCGGGCCCCCCTTTTCAATTACCAGTTTGTGAGCTTGCAAATGGCCGACGGAGCTCTGAGGTTTTGATGGTGATGTCTAAAAGCTGCGCCTTTTTTTTTGCTTTTGTAGCTGTAGTACCAGTATAGCCGTCGCTAGAGGGCGCTGTTTTGCTGATGACATGTAATAGCTGCGACAGTTTTTTTTTTTGCGTTTAAACTTTATTTTAGGTATGACTGGTGTGGTTTTTCTGAATTTTTATTATGCCAGATTATTTTGACATGGTAATGGAACGCTGTGTCCAAATTGGATGCGATTTGGTCCAGCGGTTACACAGCAAGGGTGTTTTGGACAAACATGCAATGGGAACATTTTTATATATATAGACTTCCACAAAGCTTCAAACACACATTGCACCAAGCAACAAAAAACAATGATAAAACCACAATAAAATCACTAGTGCTGTGCAGAGATCCCTGATGTGATTTATAATCCTGATTTGTAAATGTGGATTGGGCCAGATTTGGTCCAGACAAGATCCAGCCAATCCCAGAACTGAACCCACCTTGTGATCCAGAAATCTTATTGCAAAACAAGAGCTTTGTTGTTTCTTCACATAGAGCAGTGGTGGCCAAACTTGGCCCTCCAGCTGTTTTGGGACTACAATTCCCATCATCCCTGACCACTGGTCCTGTTAGCTAGGGATGATGGGAGTTGTAGTCCAAAAACAGCTGGAGGGCCAAGTTTGGCCACCACTGGCATAGAGGGATGAACTGTGGAGCTGTTGATGAGTAGCTGTAGGGGGCTTCATTCTAACTACGACGACTGCTCCCCGACCCCTGCTTTTGATAGTTCTGGGTTACCCTGGGTGGATCTAAACTGCCCCAGGGCTATCCTGGGCTCCTGCTATCCACTCTGGCTTAATCCCAGTTCAGTTCGAATTGGTACAATTTGGTTCACTGGCATTTGTTGGCACGTTGACATTGTGGGCATCCGTCTGTCTCGGGAGACAATGAAAGGGCACACCTTTGGGGGTGATGTCAACGCGCTGGGGACTCTGAACTCCAAGCACCCACTGAAGTAGGTGGACAGTGGTGGGTCAGCACTGTGTTGACCAGGGTCTGCCTGGCTTCATGAGGGCAGTAGCTGACCAGTGAAACACCATCATCTCTCTCACTGATGGAGGCAACCTGTAGTGCTCATACCTTAGCCAGTGTGGTGTAGTGGTTAAGAGCGGTAGACTCGTAATCTGGGGAACCGGGTTCGCGTCTCCCCTCCTCCACATGCAGCTGCTGGGTGACCTTGGCCATTCACACTTCTTTGAAGTCTCTCAGCCCCTCTCACCTCACAGAGTGTTTGTTGTGGGGCAGGAAGGGAAAGGAGAATGTTAGCCGCTTTGAGATTCCTTCGGGTAGTGATAAAGCGGGATATCAAATCCAAACGCTTCTTCTTATGCCAGTCAAGTTGAGCTTAGAACTTGTAACTGCTGCCTTCCACACACCGAAGTGACGTCTCTGGGGTGCAATGCTTTTACTCTCGCAAGATTGAATGTATTGCCCTCGGCTGTCCTTGAGGGACGATTCCAACAGATTCCACACGAAAAACGCTTATGTCCCTGTGGAGATGGCAGTGCCGAATCGGTGGCACATGCCCTTCTGGCTCACTCTTTATAAAGACTTGAGGAACGAGATTATCACTCCTCTTTTAATTGTCCATTCCGGGTCGCCCAACTACTGCCACAGTGTCCTTTCTCTTGGCAGATCAAGATGAGCAGGTGACAGCAAAGGTTGCAAGGTTTTTAGCTGGGGCAATCAGAATCAGGTCCACCATTTGACTATTGATTCAAAACCCCCAAATGCATTTTATATAATTGACTCTTTATTTCTATCCTTTGTATATCGTATCTTTGTTTTATTGCTATGGCTGATGGCTGACGCAAATAAAGATTCATTCATTCATTCATTCATTCATTCATTCATTCATTCATTCATTCATTCATTCATTCATTCTCTGGGGCACAAGCCTGGGCTTGGCCAGAGCAAGTGCACACCCCTAAAATATACTGAGAGCTATACTAATAGTTCTCTGAGTGCTTGTCCTTAAGCAGCCCAAATGTACCATCTATTCACCAGCAGATTTGATGGAACCCCAAGGTTTGTAAAAGATCAAAAAGACACCTGTGAGGGCTCGGGGTTGTCTCCTCGAGAGTAAAGAGCCAGAAACATTCGCTCTTCTAAAGCTAATACTTTATTTACAAACTATGTACATCGGAGCGTTTAAGATTCATGTCCGCTTGAGTCGGTTCCAGAATCCGGGAGTGGCTTTCGCCGGTTCCTCCCCCAACATAGAAGCTTTGGAATTCCAAAGCGTCGCCTCCTTTCCTTACGCTTCCCCCCCCCTACGCCTTTGGGTGATGGAAGTAGCTGACCGCTTTGCTTCTCAAACCACTCAGGTGGTGCTGAGGCTCTGTCTGCATCTCTGACCCTCAGCTCCACCGCACTGCCTGGCAGTTCCTGCTCCTCACCACTGGGGCTTTCCTTGCTATCCCCGCTGGACTCCGTGCTGCTTCCCAAGAGAGGCTGCACTTCCCTCCATCCCTCCTTCCCCGTCTCACAAGCCTTGCGTGAGGTCAGATCCCTGACAACACCTTTAGGTAAAAATGAGAACTGAGCATGTTCAATGGGTGCAGAACTCTGATGGACGGTGATGGGACAGAAAACGGAAGTGGTGGAACCCTGCGCAGGAGCAACCACACTGCAACATTTTGCTGCAGATTCCCTTTGTGATACTAAATTTGCATCTTTTGTATATGTGTTTCAATTCACAGATCACTTCTTCCTCTCCAAGTCACCCAGCAAACTCGTTTTATTACCCCAAGCTTAAAAAATTGCCACCTATCGCTCGAGTAACCATGATAAAAGTGAAAAGAGGCAAACTAGGATTTCCTCTTCCTCAGCCCAATGTGACTGCAATCAGGAATGAAATTGATGATTCTGTTTCAGGTAAGTGTTTAACACTTTGATAATGTGGACTGTTTTGCTATAAGTATGTAATGTGGAATAATAATAAATAATAACAATAAATTATTATTATTATTATTATTATTATTTATGGGAGATCATATGGAGAAATGGCAAAAATAGATTTCTATAGATAATCCCTGTGGGATAATTAATAAAAGAATTGGCTGGATCCCTAGATCCAAAGTGCAAGGCTAAACATAGATAAAGGTAAAGGTAAAGGGACCCCTGACCATTAGGTCCAGTTGCGGACGACTCTGGGGTTGCGGCGCTCATCTCGCTTTATTGGCCGAGGGAGCCGTCGTACAGCTTCCGGGTCATGTGGCCAGCATGACTAAGCCACTTCTGGCGAACCAGAACGCCGTTTACCTTCCCGCCGGAGCGGTACCTATTTATCTACTTGCACTTTGACGTGCTAGATTGTCAGGGGCAGGGACCGAGCAACGGGAGCTCACCCCGTCACGGGGATTTGAACTGCCGACTTTCTGATCGGCAAGCCCTAGGCTCTGTGGTTTAGACCACAGCGCCACCATACTCTCAAGCAAAAAAAGAGCCCCCAACAGACTTTGAAAACAGAATCATGCAGCAAAGTTCAGCAAGGGAATAACAGACCTTTTAAATATTCTGTTCTAGCTGCTTACAACGCTCCCCCTTTCTATCCCTCTCACAATGAACAGACCATACCATTAGTGAGTTTGAATGCTTTACTTACAAACTCTGAAGGTCAGAAGGTCAGATTCACGTGTTCTTCCGTGCAGCAGCAAGTAGGCAGAAATCTTGGGATACAAAATATAGTGCTAAGTATGTGGCCTGAGCTTGTAGTGAGCTATCGTGGCGAGTTCCCATGGTGAAAGAAGAACAAACAAAGGAGGGAGCTTAACTTCCTTCCAGGTGAGGGATGTTACCCAGCTGAGCCTAGGAATGCAATTTTGTGGTCTTAACCCCTTCATGCACTAACCAGCCCTCAGCTTGCTAGTTATGCTTGACTACAATTTCCCGCACAGTTTCCCTTCTGCAAGTGATAGTGAAGTTTACTTCCAAAGGAGTACAGTGGTACCTTGGTTCTCCAACTTAATCCATTCCGGAAGTCCGTTCCAAAACCAAAGCGTTCCAAAACCAAGGCGCGCTTTCCCATAGATAATGCAAAACGAATTAAAAACAACCCCTAAAACAGCAATTTAACATGAATTTTACTATCTTAACGAAACCATTGGTCCATAAAATGGAAGCACTAATCAATGTAAAAAGGTAAAGGTAAAGGAACCCCTGACCATTAGGTCCAGTCGTGTCCGACTCTGGGGTTGTGGCGCTCATCTCGCTTTATTGGCCAAGGGAGCTGGTGTACAGCTTCCGGGTCATGTGGCCAGCATGACAAAGCCGCTTCTGGTGAACCAGAGCAGCGCACGGAAACGCCATTTAGCTTCCCGCCAGAGCGGTTCCTATTTATCTACTTGCACTTTGACGTGCTTTCGAACTGCTAGGTGGGCAGGAGCTGGGACCGAGCAACGGGAGCTCACCCCGTCGCAGGGATTCGAACCGCCAACCTTCTGATCAGCAAGCCCTAGGCTCTGTGGTTTAACCCACAGCGCCACCCGCGCCCCTACTAATCAATGTACTGTACTATAAAATAAATAAGGCAGTATTGTAGATGATAAAAATTAAAAAAGAGTGATAGTCAATGTTTGGGTGGGAGACTTTTTTCCGAAGTCACACAGTCAATCTATCAGTAGCTGAACTGGGATCCACACAGTCACAAAAACAAATTAACCAAACAAGCCTCAAAAACCAAAACGCAAAATAAATAGCAATAACGAAAGCGCCAAACTTAATCCGTTCCAGAAGTCCGTTTGACTTCCGAAATGTTCGAAAACCAAGGCGCAGCTTCTGATTGGTGCAGGTGCCCAAGAAACCATAGCCGACAGCTGCATCGGAAGTTCAGTTTCTGAAAAACGTTCGGAAACCGGAACACTTCCGGGTTTCTGGCATTTGTGTACCCAGGCGTTTGAGAACCAAGGTATCACTGTACTGGCTAGAGTGGAATTTGATTGGGCAGATCACATGAACTGCTTTATGCTGATGCCACACATCTGCCGGCAGATTGCTGCCACTGCCTGCTGGACATTCATATGACCAGCCACGACAAAGCGCAAAGCTGATTTTAAAAAGCTGCAGGTTGTGCAATAATACCAAAGGCATGTGGAAGGATGGCTTTTCTGCAACCAGCCCTCAGAGAGTGTGTTAAATTATTTGACTTGATGAAAGAGTGACCATTAGTGCCTCTGCTTTACTTTGGTTAAAAACTGTGCAGACTGCTGCTTCATTCATGCCTTAGGGCAGAGGTCCTCTCCCAAGCAACCCTG
Source organism: Darevskia nairensis (assembly GCA_034642065.1). Classification (NCBI taxonomy): domain Eukaryota; kingdom Metazoa; phylum Chordata; class Lepidosauria; order Squamata; family Lacertidae; genus Darevskia; species Darevskia nairensis. The sequence goes on from JAWWNI010001044.1 coordinate 827,210, forward strand.
GGTTTTCTCCATCTGAGAAGTTTATTTTACCTTTAGCTAGTAAGTGTTTAGTTAAGGTGCTTACAAATTCACCCAAGTGTCAAACAGCATGGAAACAGCAATCGCCACTGAGGAAGTAAGCAAATTTTTGCAACACGTCATGTACACTTTCTGTTATGTACTGAGTATATTTCACTTTCCCTTGGACTTTCAGCCCCAGTGCTGCTTATGTTCAGTCGGAGTTAGCCGACACCATAATTTATCATTCCCAAGTATTCTGGTGCATGAGTGAACTTTCAATGGCCTTAACTCTTTCCTTACACCAATGGTTGTTTGAGCCTAGGATTTCCATGCCTAGGAATTTCCTAAAAGGAAATTCAAGGCAATCATTTATGCATATTATACCTGTAGAAAGTGAAAGCATTTAGCACATATTCTCTTAGGAATCTTCATAGTTTGTCCGGTAAAGGTAAAGGGATCCCTGACCATTAGGTCCAGTCGCGGACGACTCTGGGGTTGCGGCGCTCATCTCGCTTTATTGGCCAAGGGAGCTGGTGTACAGCTTCCGGGTCATGTGGCCAGCATGACTAAGCCACTTCTGGCGAACAAGAGCAGCACATGGAAACGCCATTTACCTTCCCGCCAGAGCAGTACCTATTTATCTACTTGCACTTTGATGTGCTTTCGAACTGCTACCGGTAGGTTGGCAGGAGCAGGGACCCAACAATGGGAGCTCAGCCCGTTGCGGGGATTCGAACCGCTGACCTTCTGATCGGCAAGCCCTAGGCTCTGTGGTTTAGACCACAGCGCCACCCGCGTCCCATAGTTTGTCCAGTAGTTCATAACAACAAACAACAACAACAACAACAACAACAACAACAACAACAACAACAACAACTTATTATTTATACCCTGTCCATCTGGCTGGGTTTCCCCAACCACTCTGGGCGGCTCCCAACAGAATATTAAAAATGGAATAAAACATCAAACATTAAAAACTTCCCTCAACAGGGCTGCCTTCAGATGTCTTCTAAAAGTCAGATAGTTGTTAATTTCATTGACATCTGATTAGAGGGCGTTCCACAGGGTAGGTGCCACTACCGAGAAGGTCCTCTGCCTGGTTCCCTGTAACCTCACTTCTCGCAGTGAGGCAACCGCCAGAAGGCCCTCGGAGCTGGACCTCAGTGTCTGGGCTGAACAATGGGGGTGGAGACGCTCCTTCAGGTATACTGGGCTGAGTGTTGTATGATCTTGGCGGCCACTCCCAGTCACCAGTCTAGCTGCAGCATTCTGGATTAGTTGTAGTTTCCGGGTCACCTTCAAAGGTAGCCCCACGTAGAGCGCATTGCAGTAGTCCAAGCAGGAAATAACCAGAGCATGCACCACTCTGGCGAGACAGTATGCAGGCAGGTAGGGTCTCAGCCTGCGTACCAGATGGAGCTGGTAAATAGCTGCCCTGGACACGGAATTGACCTGCGCCTCCATGGACAACTGTGAGTCCAAAATGACTCCCAGGCTGTGCACCTGGTCCTTCAGGGGCACAGTTACCCCATTCAGGACCAGGGAGTCCCCCACACCTGCCCACCCCTGTCCCCCAAAACAGTACTTCTGTCTTGTCAGGAGAGCCTACAATGTATTCCATTGTTGCTTAACTTTGAAAGTAAGGGGACCACAGCTAAGACAAACCTTGGAATATAGACCACTGCTATCAGAAACAGTGAACTGAGAGATATCAAAAGAGATGTTAGAACTCAGCAAATTCTCTCTCTCTCTCTCTCTCTCTCTCTCTCTCTCTCTCTCTCTCCCATAGATTTCATATATGTGGAAATTTCAATTAGTTTAATACAAGTCACCAGAATACAGTGGACGCTCGGGTTGCGAACGCGATCCGTGTGGGAGGTGCGTTCGCAACCCGCAGCATTCGCACCCCATGCCGCTGTGTCTGCGCACGTGCGTGACGCAATTCAGCGCTTCTGCACATGCGCAAAGTGAGATTTAGCGCTTCTGTGCATGCATGAGCGCCGAAACCCGGAAGTAACCTGTTCTGTTACTTCCGGGTTCAGCGCGGTGCGCAACCCAAAATTGCGCAACCTAAAGCGGCCGTAACCCGAGGTATGACTGTACAAGTCACCAGATCTTGAACAACTATGCTGGCACTCATAGCGTGCTGGTGCTTACTTTTAAATATTTGCAAGGCGTGGGGCCCAGGACTATCCCCACTTATTGTCAGAGACCTATGGTTTAAACCTGGCTTGCTTGAAATTAACCACATTTTGTCAACACAGCATACCATAGCCGTGGGAAAGCAGGAAGCTTCCATCGCCTTCTCCTGGCCTTGAGGGGCAAGCATGGGGGCAGGATGCTCGATATGGTCCATGCTCGATATGGCTACTGGGTCTAGAAGCAGACTCCTATTGCTTTATCCATTTCCTTTATATTGCAGAAACTCCCCTGGATTGTGAGACATCGCTCTGGTCTTCTTGGGGTATCTGTAGAGGCACGTGTGGACATTTAGGAACTAAAAGACGAACTCGGTATATACGTCTTCAGCCGGCCAATAATGGAATACCCTGCCCAGAGCTGAATGAAGAAACAGAATGCGACCCAGATAACTGCGTGTGAGACGGTTCTCTGGGACAATAATTTAGATAATTTAAATATAGGATACACTTGGTTAATACCACCTATTCCTGTTAATATTCCTTATTTTTCAGAATAGTTGTAATATTTTGTTGAAATGTTTTTGCTAAACTGAATTGCTAGATGGAAAACAGCCTTTTTATTATGGACTGCTGCAGTGCCACTTGGTGGTAGAAACATTTCTCAAACGTATGTACTTCAATTATCAGACATGCATATCTGTAAAAAAAAAAAACACCAAGTAAATTCCACTACTTTTAAGAATTAGAATGTGTTCTTTTGACTTGTATTTATACGCGCTGTACTCCTCTGAATTATTTTTCCGGATTTTTTTGACATTTATGGTGTGTTATTTGCAAACATATTTAATGCAGGTAAGCACACTTGCAAACATATTTAATGCAGGTAAGGGACCCAGGTGGCGCTGTGGGTTAAACCACAGAGCCTAGGGCTTGCTGATCAGAGGGTCAGCGGTTCGAATCCCTGCGACAGGGTGAGCTCCCGTTGCTCGGTCCCAGCTCCTGCCAACCTAGCAGTTCGAAAGCACGTCAAAAGTGCAAGTAGATAAATAGGTACCGCTCTGGCGGGAAGGTAAACGGCGTTTCCGTGAGCTGCTCTGGTTCGCCAGAAGCGGCTTAGTCATGCTGGCTGTACGCCGGCTCCCTCGGCCAATAAAGCGAGATAAGCGCCGCAACCCCAGAGTCGGACACGACTGGACCTAATGGTCAGGGGTCCCTTTACCCTTTACCTTTAATCACACTTGAGAAAACAAAACAAAAAACCCGACAGGAAAGGCAGAGAACAAAATACAAAACCAGCATCCTCGTCAGTGTACAAAATAAGAGGCGTGATTTTCTCAGGAATAAGAAGAATGCCATCCGGCAAAATAACTTGGCTAGCCATTAATTATCACATGCTTATGTGTGGCAAGAGAGGCAAATGCTATGGTCTGAATGCTGTAACAAACCATAATTCTCTTGTTTGACTGCTGGCTGGCATTGGCTTGCTAGAACACCCAGCACCAGCCAACTCCTCCAAGCCATCACTGGCCCGCCATTTTTATTCGTTTCATCCATTTTGAAACCATACCTCATCAAGTAAGATCCTGGGGTGTTTTCAACAATTACATTAAAGCATCAAAATAACATATCTCATATTAAGACCATTTGAAATGTCAACAACAACCTATACAACAGAACATCAATCTATATATATAAAATCGTTCAAGTTGGATGTTTGTTAACAATCGCCTTTCTCCATAACCCCTTGATCGATTCCGTTCAAAATTGGACACAACGTTCCATGCCCATATGGGAGTGATCATATGTACTTACATTGCACAAATACCACACCTTTCCCAGGTAAAAATGTGATTTTGTGCAAATAAATTTAGCGCCCTCTAGTGGACGTTAAACAGCACAGCACAACACACACGTTCATTGCCCAGTTCAGCAATGTGGATCAGACCCAACCCAAGAATCTCCAGACTGACCCCCAAACCCAGATTGCAATCTGGGGGAGGGGGGATCTTTGGAAATCCTACTGGCTTGCATTAGGAAACAAAAAATGGCCACAACTTCCTTGTCCCCCCCACCCCCACCAACATGGGGACATGGGATTTGGAAGCAAACTGCTCTGGTGGGGTGCAACTTATCTCGCTCACCACGGAAAACATCCTCCCTGTTGAGACATTGGTTGATGGACAAGAAAGCCTTTCCTGGACAACCGGAGGCAGGTCCTGCCAAACAGGCCACAGGTTGACCAGAAGGCCAGGGGGTCAGAGGACAGTTGCTGGCGCTCAGGGTCTTGGTGGCCTGAGGGCGCTCAGGGTCTTGGTGCCCCACTGCTCTCTGCCCGGTAGGCCAATTTCCCCATCAATGGAGATTTCATTCTTTCGTTCCGCCATATGCTCACACAAGAGTCGTGCAGAGTTCCATCATGTGGTGCAGGAGCCCTAACTCTGCCTGCTTCTGCAGCATCCTACTAGAAAGAAAGCAAAACAAAGAGAAAGAGGGTGGGTGGGTGGAGAAAAGAAAAACAATCCAATAGGTTTGAGGTTAGGTTTACGTGTTAGGGTTAGACTTAAGTTTAGGGTTCGTTATGTGTTAGGTTTAAGGGGCTAGGGCATGGGTCGGCAAACTAAGGCCTGGGGGTCAGATCCGGCCCAATTGCCTTCTGGATCTGGCCCGCGGACGGTCCAGGAATCGCCGCGTGGATCGGCATGGGGATTCTGATTGTTCGGGCTGCGCCATTCCCCCCCTGCCTCACACACTGTCAGCATTTACCCCGCCTGGGGCAAGTTGTGAGACTGCCCCAAAGCCAGAGCAAAGCCGTGTGCTCATCCCCGGCTATAGGAGTCCGGTGGCACAGTCATATGCGATTGTTCCCCAGTGCGAAGAACAACACACACAAGCCATGAATAAGGCTAAACTATTTATTGTAGGGAAAGTGCAGAGAGAATATCTGCAGCCAGCTCAGTAAGTTAGAGCTGTGCATAAAGGCGTCCGGCATCTTGTCGAGCCAGAAGAGAAAGACGGAAAGTATACAGTACAACGGTAAAGGTAAAGGGACCCCTGACCATCAGGTCCAGTCGTGTCCGACTCTGGGGTTGCGTGCTCATCTCGCTCTATAGGCCGAGGGAGCCGGCGTTTGTCCGAAGTCAGCCTCCGGGTCATGTGGCCAGCATGACAAAGCTGCTTCTGGCGAACCAGAGCAGCGCATGGAAACGCCGTTTACCTTCCCGCTGGAGCGGTCACTATTTATCTACTTGCACTTTAACATGCTTTCGAACTGCTAGGTGGGCAGGAGCTGGGACTGAGCAACGGGAGCTCACCCCGTCACAGGGATTCAAACCGCTGACCTTCTGATCAGCAAGCCTGTGGTTTAACCCACAGCGCCACCTGGTTCCCCAGTACAACGGTACAATGAACATAAACATCACATGGTGTAGAAAGCAGATAAGCCAGCTTTCTCACGGGTACTGAAACAGACACAAGCTATACCAGCCTCGCTGCAGCTGCCTGCGCTCGGCTTGGACAAATATCCCAACACATACACGGTGGCAGCGCCTCCTCCTTCCTCCCTCCTTCCGGCTTCTCTCCGCCCTGCCTAGAGGAGGAAGGGGGCTGGGGTTGAGCCGTGGTTGGCTGAGCGCCATTTTAGAAGAGTTTGGATTTGATATCCCACTTTATCACTACCCGAAGGAGTCTCAAAGCGGCTCACATTCTCCTTTCCCTCCCTCCCCCACAACAAACACTCTGTGAGGTGAGTGGGGCTGAGAGACTTCAAAGAAGTGTGACTAGCCCAAGGTCACCCAGCAGCTGCATGTGGAGGAGCGGAGACGCGAACCTGGTTCACCAGATTACGAGTCCACCACTCTTAACCACTACACCACACTGGCTCTCCAAAAGAATTTTAAGCAGCCCCTCTCTGGAGCCAGCCCTTTCACACCGCTCATCGTCCCTCCGCCGCCGCCAGCCCCTGCCGCTCGCAAGGCACAGGTAAGCAGCCACTGGGGCTCGTCCGGTGTTGTGGAGAAGGGAGGGGAGAGTCGGGGGGATTTTTTTCCTTCAAAATATAGTCCGGCCCCCCCACAAAGTCTGAGGGACAGTGGACCAGCCCCCTGCGGAAAAATTTTGTTGACCCCTGGGCTAGGGGATAGGCTTAGTGCTAGGGAATGGAGTTAGGGTTAGTGATTAGGGTTATGTGCTTGGGTTAAGCATAGGGTTGGATTATGGTTTGTGGCTAGGGCTGAGGATTGTGGTTCATGTTAGGTTTAAGCTTAGGTTTAGAGTTGGGATTAGGGTCAGGATTATACCCTGTTTCCCCCTTTTTAATACGTAGTCATAAAGTAAGCCATGGCAGGTTTTTTTACCTTTGTGAGAAGTAAGACGTACCCCAAAAGTAAGCCATGGTGCCGCCATTGTTCCCATCGCCTCCTCAGCCCCTCCTGCGTGTGCAGGGAGCCAGCGAACCAGCGAGAGGCGGGGGGGGGGGGGTATTGACATAATAAAAACAAGACATCCCCCGAAAATAAGCCACCCTGTGTTTTTTGGAGGGAAAAAATTATAAGACGGTGTCTTAAAAAGGGGGAAAGACGGTAGGTTGGGTTAAGGAATAGGCTAGCATGAGGATTTGGGGGGTAGGTTTACGGTTAGGCATTAAGGTAAGGGGTTAGAGTTATGTATTAGTGTTAGAGGTTAGGGTAAAGGGACCCCTGACCATTAGGGACAGTCGCGGATGACTTGGGTTGTGGCGCTCATCTCGCTTTACTGGCCGAGGGAGCCGGTGTACAGCTTCTGGTTCATGTGACCAGCATGACTAAGCCGCTTCTAGCGAACCAGAGCAGCACACAGAAACGCCGTTTACCTCCCCCCCGGAGCGGTACCTATTTATCAACTTGCACTTCGTGCTTTCAAACTGCTAGGTTGGCAGGAGCAGGGACTGAGCAACGGGAACTCACCCCGTCGCGGGGGATTTGAACCACCAACCTTCTGATCAACAAGCCCTAGGTTCTGTGGTGTAACCCACAGCGGCACCCGGGTCCCTAGCATTAAGGTTAGGGTTAGGCATTAAGGTTGCAGGTTACATCTGGTTGGCCACTGTGAGAACAGGATGCTGGACTAGATGTGCCACTGGACTGATCCTGAAGGGCTCTTCTTATGTTTTCACTGTGCTTCATGTACGTAGTTTCTGACGATTGCAAATTTTGGGCATGCTTCACAGGGTTCATAGAGATCACTCCCCATAAACTGTTATCCAGGACAGTCAATTTCTGCCGACAGGGTAGGGACTTGCTTTTCAAGGCAGGGAGAGAGGGGAGGGAGGAGGGAGGGAGGAGGGAGTGAAAGGGAGAGAGATAGTAATAAAGTGTATAAATTTTGTTTTTTAAAACTTGAAAGCATTTCTGGTAGGGCCACTGGTCACTGCTGCCAGCTGGCCATCTTAGTAGCTCCTCATGACTGACCCTCATATTTTAGCCATTTTGCATATGCTTAACATTGAGAAAAATATTTTCTCTTTCTTTTACAGTCAAACACATCCCATGTAAAAGAGAACACATCTCACACTCTTTATTGAAATTAGTATTAATGGTGATCATTATATACCCAAACTCACACGTATATTGTTATGTGTTTGGGTTCCAGAGTTTGTGGGTGAAAGGGTACCCAT